>JAVLUZ010000141.1:3865656-4043331 GCA_036768485.1 Mermis nigrescens | reverse complement strand
CGGCCCTTTTCATTTTCACGGAACTCCGATTTTTGCTCCGTCCGTTGTATTATAGATTTAACAGTGCATAACCTGAATTTTTTCAGCGAAAACAGGATTGTTTCATTCTAAAAAATTTCTTGAAGAAGACAATAGTCGTTTTATACACTGTTTTTTTCATGGCACGAGACAAAGATTACATGAGAGGCTCGTACCACCGGGGTATCGGAGCCATCTTTGTACAGTGTACAAAAGACTTTTTACTGAGAGGACTCTACAAAGTAGTCAGCGATAGTCCCGTATGGTTGCGCTATGATGTTACTTAGCCGAGAGCTTACTAAAAATTTTCGGCGCTTCGCGCCGAGATTCATCCTCGTCTCTTACATTCTGTTTAGCTCCAAGCACGGGCATTTAACGCATCCAAAATCTATCTGTAGGCGATACTTCGTAGTAACCGGAAGTTGAAGCATCTTTCACATCTATTTCCACTGTTTTATAAAGATTTTATGAGAAGAAAAGGAACTATTAAACAACGCTTGCAACTGTTAGCTACCATTTGAAGATAGGAATTGACTCTTTTTTATCTTTGCGTTGCATTAAATTCATAAGCAAATTGGGTGTCTATTATGAGGTTACAGTCTGGCGCATTCCAACTCGGCTAAGCGTCGTATTCATTATTGTGTAGCACAAGTGCGACACTTCTTAACTATGCAGTCTGAGAATTTTTTGTGTCGACTCGATTTGTGACCTGACTCACTTGAAAAAATTTTGGCGTTTCGGGTCGAACTAGTATAACCAGCTCGAATTTAGGACAAAGTTACACTCTCCTGCGAGGCGTGAGGGATCACGGATAACAATCCACCTGGTACCGTGGCATACATGTGTACATTCAAATTGCATAATCTATCCGGTATATGTCAGCCTACTAAAGTACTCGACATAGTACAAAGACTTTTCCGGAAGATCTTCTGTACTTTATGTACAAGGCTCGTACAAAAAAAAACTGGTTTTTTATATATTAAAAATGATCTTTGACTTTTAATCAGTAAGCTGCAGAAAATGTGCTGGCACACATAGCTTGGCAATTGCTTGCAGTTAGAACACTATGGCATAAACGCACCATACCATCTGAAAATTCTGAGAGGGGTATGAGGAAAAACCGAACCTACAGGTGTTTTAGGTGTCTGCTTGGACTCATATGATGGATACGAGTCAAAAATCTAGAACGATGAAAAGGTAACAGAAGCATTAATTCGTTGCAACGGTGGAACAAATAAGCAAAAAGAACGCCTTACTAGGTGTGAAGCGCCAAAAAAATTGGTCCTTTTGAAAAGAAGGATCGCGGCAAACGCCTATAATAGGATGCTTCGCTACGATTTTTTCAAATTTCGAGGTAAAGTTTTTGTTTTTCGAATCCATTATTTCAGTGGAAATATCTCCTGTAAGTACTAATAAGATATGTTTTCCTTAACATAGCAAGCATTCTGGCGCTAATGATTGTACTATGTAATTATTTAACATTATTAGCACTTTTTTACATTTCTTTATTGATTCCCTAATGTTTTTCTGTACTGTTTTGAGGTTGACTGTATTGGTAAAAGCATTTTTGTAATGTAATAAAACTAGCTTCCGTTTCATTCATTTTTAACAGTTTGTAGAAAACAGCGTCCGGCGCTAGTCAATAAGTTAGTATCATCTGAGTGTGTTTTTCGTCAAAGTATTAGAAGCTTGAATGCATTAAGTACTCCGTTTGAAAGAGACCAGGAAAAGGTGGAGAGAGGTGGAGGCTACTGAAGATACACTAGTGTTTGTTTAGCGACCGGAATTTTCATAATCGAAGAAGCATGTCAATCAAGTACCTAATCGTGAAAGTTTTGTGGTTGAGGAGTTGGGCTGAAGTTGGAGTTTCTTGCTTTTCATTTCCCAGCACACATCCTGCATGCTCAAACTCCACGGCAACACACCGGTGCTGAACTGCTCGCCTTTTCTGAGGCACTAGGAAACACATTGCACTAAAGAAAAACGGAGTAGATAAAGCTTCGGTAAAAAATGGAAAAGTAGGACTGAAACACTTTTCGGAGAATGTTTGAAGTACTGCACAGTTCACAAAGTTCCAAGTATACATTGCCACTCAATGGTACTCCTTTTGCATGTCGCCTTTTCGTATTATCTGCTACCGCAGTTTTAGGTCGGCAGTGTTCTCCTTTCTGAAATCTTCCAGGCTGTATAGGTGTCTGTGTAAATGGCTGTCATAAATACAACGTGGCCAACCTGGGGATCAACTAGTGAGTCGAGCTAACTGTTATCAGTACTTTAATATCGTCAAAATCACTTTACAGTTTGCTACAAATCAGTTTCAGAAAGCATTTTCATGGAAATGTTTAGCAGCTTTCATCCTCATCTGCATTCTGGAGTTTGAAGTCCTAAAAGGCCCCTAACCCCGCTGTGTGCATGTTTGGTGGCTTCTACTGTCTTCCAGGTTACTGTTGCTCTTTGTGAAGAATTCTTACGCCAACGAAGATGCCTCAACGCGGAAATGATTGCACCGTGCAGTGGAGGCCAATGTGGCAATCAGAAGTGGAATGGATAGATTTTGGAAAAACACCTATGCGCTGAACACATGGGATGAGCTGTGGTAAGCAGCTTTCTTTGTGACGGTGCGCCAGTTGGCGCCTTTGTTCCCTAAATATGCTACTTGTCGACGCGATTTGAATACAGGCGCTTACGCGTTTAATCTATCAAAATTAGAGGATGTCCCA
Source organism: Mermis nigrescens (assembly GCA_036768485.1). Taxonomy (NCBI): domain Eukaryota; kingdom Metazoa; phylum Nematoda; class Enoplea; order Mermithida; family Mermithidae; genus Mermis; species Mermis nigrescens. The sequence goes on along the minus strand of JAVLUZ010000141.1, from coordinate 4,040,593 downwards.
AGCCCACGGTTGCCAGAGGTTTATACTCCGGTCCGGAAGCCGAGGCTACGCAAAGCAGATGTAATCAAGGTGCAAGCGTCTCAAATCACTCTGCTATCAAAATGAATCTTGAACAAGCGGTAACGAGAAGGCGTCATCATCAATTAGAAATGTTCGAGCGCATAACGCATTCCATGCTAGCAGAAGGTGAAAGTTTGGACTTGTTTCTGTAGCAAAAGCCCAGACTAATTCAGCTAGGCGAGTGCAAAAATTACTGTATTTGCAATAATTTTGAAGAAGTGATAGAAGCTGCAAAATTGCCATCGCAGAGAAGCAATGCCATTCGATCCGGAAGCTATCAAAATGACTCGTGATCCAAATGCACTTTTACAGATTCAGGCATTCTCAAAAATGGCATAAATTGGATGATGCATGAATTTTAATGACACTTTATTCTGTTGGAATTTCATGAAATGAAATTCACGCGATTTTGTTAATCACTGGCCGGATGAAATATAGGAAGAATTGATTGGCTTTATCAGACTTTGGAAAAGAGAATAAGAGGCATAAAGTACAACGAAAGATGTCGAAAAGATTGGAGAAACGCAAGGATTTCGGCGTGTTTTGGAAGTCCAATCGTCGGACTCAGATGTAGATACATCAGTCACGTTCCGTACAGATAACCGTAAATGGATAGATTTTATGTCCAGGTTCGAGATTGGCGATTTTTCTTCTTTCACTTCCCATGATTTCCACTTTGTGGGGTCCTGTCCTCAAATCATCCTATAACCACTGTATCTAAATTTCACAACGAGCAACGAAATTCTGCTTGAAATAAAGCAATTCTAATGCGGGATTTTCGTCCGAATCAAGCTTGTACTGTCCTGAATTTCGCCGTAACAACAATTCCATTTGTACGGAGCAGATGCGCTCCAGTACGCATATCAACGTTCTTGCCGCGTAACGCCAACGAGCTGAATGGAAGACATGAACAGCTGTATACGATGGCCATAGCAAGCAGTAAATCTGATAACTATTGCGCGACGTGCTTGTTTGCCTAGAACTTAGGACTCGATTACGCTAACCTTCATTCTTTTAAAGGCCGAATTGGCTTTGAAAAGTCTGGTTGAACTACTAAAGTCGCCATGCAGATAATACGCGTTATGAGACGCCATACGGGTCACAGGTGGGCAATGCCGCGCAACCCGCGCCACCGGGTGGCGCCAGAAAAAACAGTCATCGATTGGGGAGGAGGGTATAGTGCGCCTTGACCCACAAGATAAAAAAAGTGCGAAGACTGACACAACCGACTCAACTAACCGGCACTGGAACGCAACTAGCCAACCAACCGACTTCGTACTCTAGCAAAACCGGCCTGGCACCAGCTGGCGCCAAACATTGACCCCAACCAATAGCAACTCTGACTTCAACACACCTACCACAACCACGACCCAACTAACGCTGCGACCAAGCAAACAACCAAACGAACCAACTACCCAACCGCTCCAAACCAACCAACTACCCAACCAGCCAACCTACCAACCTCGCCAAGGAGCCCGGTACCTTCAGGACCAAAATCCATTGCCCAAGATATGATATTCGATACGACTCAGAGGTTTTCAGGGTCAAATACGTGTGCATCCCTGGAACCTGCGGGGTAGGTCGACGACCGTAGATGCAGCGTGGCCGATCTGGGGGTCGAAAAGTGAGCTTTTTGGGCCAAAATGACTTCAAGAACCTGGTATAAGCGCGAAGCAAAACAGCCTTAAAACTACATTGTTACACACTTTCTAGAGTCAATTTGAAGCTTGAATTTTCGGAGAGATTTGCTCAGCTTTTTATCCGTCTCTTCCGAGCAGCTAACAAAATTGTTTCAGCTCAAATTTTACTCGCGGGAATTTTCCGTTTTTCCATTTCACGAGAGGTCTGGACCGTCCCGGCCCCATGCTTCACACCCACGATGCATGTCTGCAGTCGCGACCACAGATGCAGAGCATGGTCAGATTTGGAGGCTGTGGAAAATCGAGCTTTTTTGGACTCAAAATGACCTCAAAAACTAGTATAAATTCCTGAAATAGCGTTAAAAGTACGTTATTCCACAGTTTATGGTCAATTTCAAGCACTTTTGAAAAAATTTTCATTTTCCATCCATTCTCAGCCTTGATTTTGCCTCATTTTCTCCAGAAAATTTTCAAAAGTGCTGCGGGTCGGTCCGGTTTCTCCTGCAGGGTTGCAGCGTTACTCAGCCACCAGGGTCAAGTCACTTGACCCTGTGTATTGACCCTGTGCAAATGTATGATTATAGAAGATTTTTTATTTATGTTTTGATAAGTGTATATCGTTTGTTGTGAGCTTGGATGTGAATATTCTATCATGAACACAAAAAATTTTTGCTCTGCTCGGCCTTCTCAAAATCTCTACAGTTATGAAGTTTTGGAACTCTGAAGATATGTAACTCTAGCTTCGGGGTTTTTGCGCTAATATATAATTGTAATCATTTCATTGGACTGATTTAGGATCAGATTCGTCATTGATACTTTTCAAAATGTTCTGGCTTTTCTTCCAGTTTTTAATTTCGAAAGTTTTACAAGATGAGAACCTCTTTAATTAATCCTTTTCCGCTCTAACATCGATAAGTACTATTGCAGAAAATACTGTTAATGATCTTATGTGTACGCATGTAAGGTCAACAAACATTGTGTACACAACATCTTGCCCTGGCCCCGGCTAAAAAGTCGGTCCCGGGACAACCCTAAAACCTTACTGACTGACCATGGGGTCTCAGCCACGCATGGGTATGTGGTTCTGGAACCCCAGAATCTGAAAGAACCCCCATCCCTACCAAGAAAAATCGATAGGCCCCCAAATTGTGTTTTTGGCAGTTTTAATCCATCGTGCCCCAGAATTTGACTACTGCTAGCTGCCCACCTATGATCTCATCTGCCTGTTATCATTCAACTATGTCTTATAGGGTGATTCATTCTTCAGCCTTATAAATGAAGATAAGTAAGTAGGTTTGAAAGCTTAGAGTTGAATGGCTTTCAAATTCGATTTGTGAGACACTTTTGAGCCTCTGCAAACGCTTGGAATCCGTGCATTGGATTCAATTAGCTCGCAGCTTCTTACACGCGTAAATTTTTTTCGAATATTTTAGAGAAATCAAATTTTTGGATTAAGTTCTAAGATGTTGTTGACTAAAATTGAGTGTATTGCTGATTTAAATTGGTGGAAAAATTTTTTTTATCATGATGAAAAGTGATCAGAAACTCAAGACCTTGGATGCTTTATACAATGAAATTCTGTAGGGCGGCCTAAAAAATCTTTAAATGTGTCTTTCTTATTTTTTGCTTGAGATTGAGAGAAAAACCTTGTTTTTAAGTAATGATCAAGAACATGTATGATCAAGACGCTTTTCTCAAAATCAATAAAGGATGAAAAGTTAACACATCGAAAATGTTTGAAAGCAAAGATAATAACAGATAATAAACATGGAAATTTCGCTCTATGTACCAGAAAAACTAAACTTGGGCTATTCGACGCATCGCATCATGGTACCCTAATTGGCATTAGTTACAAAGTCCTGAAGAAGAAAAAGAGCTGTGCCTTTTTGACTTATAAATCAATTTATAGCTTTTAAAGTGATTCCAATTCTTGAGAAAACACCACTTACTGTAGTAGAAAACCATGAAAAAATTCTTATCACCTCAATAGATAACAATGTAAAAATTGCAATTAATTTTGGCCAATCTAAAACAGTTCGTGACATGCAAAGGCAACCGGTAACAAATCGCATCACTCCATTGAATTCTGGATTTGGACCCGTATATAGGGCTGCATTTAGTTCTATCATGATATTTTACTTTCAATTGTTGTACTTTTGATGTTGATTTTTTACGACTCACATCTAGAAATTTTTGTTTAATTGCAGAAGGAGTGTTGGAAAGTTTTGCAACGGATGGTCTTGATAGAAAAGGCGTTTACTTCACCATCAGGTTGACTGAAAAATTCGGCAGAATCCCATCAGATATGTGCAATAAATATTCCATCACAAAAGAGTGTCTATAAAATATCTTGCATTCTCAACATTTTATATCCGCTATCTGATTTATATGGTGGTTTGTGCGACAGCATTATAATTCTGAAATTGCTTCATTCTTTATAACTTCCCTAAAATCTTGATAACGCAAGTTGCAAGTCTAAAAATGCACTGGAATGTATGTTAGTCTTTAGGTAAAACTTCAACTGAATTTTTTCATCTGAGGCTGCAAACAGGCACTTAGTTAGGCCGTCTTCATTTTGGGGGCCAACATCAATTTCGGGGACTAAGCTCAAAAAAGCCAGAGGTAGCACAAAATAACGTTTAAGAGTCCTATTTTTCGATTTTTCTTAATTTTGGAGTTCCGAACTCCCCCCCGTTCTCCCCAGAGATACGTGTGCCTGGTCGCAAAAGTGGTCACCCTTTTAGTCCAATGCGTTTATTAATTTCTTTTATACCGAATTCTTTCTAACAATTTTCTCAATGAAAAATAAGAAAAGCATCGTTATTCAAATACCTACCATCTACTTTTCTACTATTCTTCGAGTCTATTCTGCTGAACTTAATCGTTTTTAACTATCAGTTTTGCACGATTCTGTATAGTCGTGTAGCCCCTCGACCTCACATGCATAGCATGGGATTAGGGGGAATGAGATTATAAATCCTTTTCTTGGGTGCGAAAATGGTAGGTAGGTACGCGTCAACAACATCGTTTTTCAGCGTTTCTGACAATGCTCCTCTTCCTAAAGCGTAAAAGGCAGACAAGATTTGAAAAGAAATCAAAAACTGGAATAATTTGGACAAAATATAGTCAAAACATGAGTTAATTGCGCTATGCGCCAAAAATTTAGGCACTTTTGAGCGAATAGATAGCTAAAAACGCTCAGAAAGCATCTTTTCTGCTAATTTCTAGAAAATTTCTGGGAACTTTAAAAAAATCGCCAATTCTTAGAGGGTGGTGAAGAAATTCTTGCAGGGGTGGAAAGTTTTTCTCCCCTTCCCAAACTCATGTTAGCCCTCGACTCAATTTCTTAACGATGGTCTCAACGACCAGTGTTCAAAAAAATTAATGGATTCAGCGCGCGAATCCGGTTGACGAGAAACTGCCTTTTTCGGGCACAAAAACGAGTAGTATGCGTCAAGCAGAATGCAATTTTAATGTTTTTTGACAATGTTTTTTATTTCTAAACGGTAAGAACAAACAGTTTCCAAACATCAATATAGTCGAAATGACTGTTTGGTATGGAGCGAGGAAAAATTGGCACTTTTCTAAAATTGCTTTAACCAGGACATTTTAAAGTTTCTTTTAATGCAGTGCAAAGATTTTTATGCGGGTAAATGGGTGTTTGCGGGGCTGAAACTCACTTGAACCGCCAGATGCGGCATGGATTCGGACCGTGAAAGTGGTTTTAACGCAGGCAAATTTTTGCCTCAACGGGTCATTATTGATAAAGGATTTCAAAATTCTAATGCTTGGCTCCGATTTTGGAAATCTTGAAATAGTTTGCATTTTCGTCAATAAATCATATAATAGAATAAAAAACTAGTAAGCTCTTTAAATAATTTGCGTGGAGTAAGTTAATATCATTGCGCTACGAATTATACCAATTTTGGGTGTTAATTTTGTTGCATTCTTTTTAAATTGACGCCTGATTTAGAAGGTACGAAGTTGGTTTTCTTAAACCAATTAATTCGCCAGAAAAATAAAAAACTAAAAACAAGGATTTCTACTCGGATCAGTAGTATTTATTAAGCAGTCATGCGCTTGGGGGATTAGATTCACTCTTAAAGTGGAAAGACGGGAAATTTTCATTGTAAAAATAAGAAAAAAATGAAGCTGAAATTGACGAAAAACAATTTTTCTGCGAAAGTGTTCGAAAATGGTCAAAACTTTGGTTAAAGCATAATGTTCATTTCACGCTATTTTAAAATTAGCGGTTTTTGAGACCATTTTTGGCTCAAGAAAAGCTCTCTGGCTTTCCTATACCCACTGACCCCTCTCACATAGCAGCCATTCTATATCTCCGGTGTTAACCTTTATGCATTACGTACATATTGTGTTGTGTGTACATATCATGAATCCATTTTTCGGATCATTGTTTGCGTCTATGTTTTCATATCATTTGTCAATATTGATATCTTTTATGCACATTTTATATCTTTTATCGTATGTCTTTTTTTATATTATCTTCTTCTATAATTTTATATCTTTTATTTTATTTTCGTTTATATATTTTTATTTTGCATTTTTTATTTCTTTTGTTTTATTTTCATTTTTGTCGACTTTGCTGTCTTTTTATTCCGCTCATATCGTTTCGACTCTTGCTTTGTATCTATCAATTTTAAGTAACTAAATAAGTAGCTTCTAATTTTCGTACATATGTTTTTTGTAGATTTTTATTTTTTATATTTTATATGATTAGTAGGTGCCTATATTTTATTGCTACACTATATTTTATTTATGTTTTCTATATTTCCATATTTTACGCTGAACCTGCTATGAATGTGACTGGTTTGAATAGATTCATTTACTAAGTAGCGGACGACGAGCATTTATATACCCTCGAGCTGTATTAATCGATCTGGAGCCCACGCGTAATCAACGGTATTTTGAATTCGAAATTCGCCAAGTTGTACAATCAAGAAAATATATACATCTCAAAAGACGGCGGCGGGGCTGGTAATAGTTGGGCCTGCGGTTATTCCCAGGTGAGCCTGTGGCAGATGGAGTTTCCCCCAGAATCTGAGATTTCTCTAATTCCCCCCCCCCCCCAACTTTTCTGCAAAAATTTGCGTTTTTGGGTCACTAATTTAGCAAAGAAGCAATTGGAACCGGAAACCTAAGGAATCTAAATTTCGGCTCATAATTTTTCCACAGTATTTTTCTCTCCATATCAAATAGCTTCTTTTCTACGCTTTTGTTGCGCTCTGGTTCTTTTATTATACTACCTTTTATAAAATCTGCTTGTTTGTTTTTGCGTATTTATTTTACCGTTTTTTATGTTTATTTATGTATGTATCAATTTTTCGCTTTGCCTCATGCTTTAGGGCGAGAATATTTTCGAAGAAATTTTCGATATTTTGGACAGAGAAGCTGATACCAGCGAGAGTTTGGAGAGTATGTGACTTGTTTTTTTTTAATTCTTTTTTTTGTTTTGACAATTTTTTCAAGGGGTTTCGTTCTTTGTCATTCGATCGCTGGAGGAACGGGTTCTGGATTAGGCTCTTACTTATTGGAGCGCATGAACGATAGGTAACTTTTCCAAATACGAAATATCTCTGTAAGTGTAAGTGTTAAGCTTGAAGTTCTTGGGATACCCTCTAAAAATTTTTCATGAATCTATGTACAACATAAAAACATTGGAAATTTTTTAAAAATTTAAAAAAAATCGAGTAAATTCAGCAAAACATACAGTTATAGTAAAATGGCGCGACGCCTTAGAGCCCAAAAATTACTAAAATGCTTAAAAAGCATCTTCCGCGATTTTTTCGCACACTCGAAAATTCTGGGGTCAGCGGTCATTTTGCGGGAGTCAAACTTCTCAACGCCAGAACATGTATCATACCTCAACTTCTAATATTTATATTTATACTTTTCGGCTGATTTTGCTTTAAAATTTAGCATTTTAACTATTTTTGTCGGGGTTTTGATCAATATTCGGTTATTTTATCACATCTTGCATTTGAGAAACGGGCGGCTAGCTCCTCGCTCAGGATTCTCCTTCTTCTCTGATAATCGTCGAAATTTTTTTGGTGCAAGTGTGCCTTTTTTGTCTCAAAATACGGTGGACACGCCTCAACAACATAATTTTTCGGCGTGTCCAACGATTTCGCATCAAGAACGAAAAAGAACATAAAAATTTGAGGCAAAATTGAAATAATTCGTATAAATTGAACAAAATATAGTCAAAACATGAGTGTTTGGCACGAAACGTCAAAAATTTGACACGTTTAATCAAAATGTCACTAAAAAAGCGTATAACATCACCTTTTCACGAATTTTTGGAAGCGTGCCGACTTATGGGGAAGGGTTGGAAATTTCTAGAAGGATGAAGAATTTACTGGGTGGCGCAAAACCTCCCCCAAGCCCGCCCCTCCAAGATCATGTATTTATATGTGCACGCGTCTTCTGTACGTTTATTTATTTTATTGTTTATTATATTGATGTTTTTATTAGACTTTTATTTTATGTTACTTTTAATATCATAATTCGTATTTTTGTATTCCTCAATTTTCAATCTTCTTTAGATTCCCGCGTAAATTAATCGAAACCTATTCCGTTTTCCCTAATCAAGAGGAAACTAGCGACGTAGTCGTTCAGCCTTACAATTCGTTGTTAACATTGAAACGTCTTACCGAGAATGCGGATTGTGTTGTAGTTTTATGCCTTGCGAAAGGTCGTAGGCTAAATTGGTTCTATTATTGTTTCCATACATTTTCGTGGGGGTTTGATCCCCCCAGAAGGTCTACTGACCCCCCGCAAGATGGCCGGGCCCCAGGATTGTCTATTTTTCGTGAAAATTGTAAAAGTAGGGATGCACCGGGGCCAGGCCCCGACCCTATCCGGGGCCAAAATACGCAACTTGTAGCCTATTATTAAGAATTATCTCAACGTTTTTTGTTTGGATTTTGGCGATATTGAGGGAAAATCGTGCATAACCGCTCTGTGCATCACATAAAAAACATTGGTCACCAATTTTATTTCAGAAATTTAGCTTATTCACGTTTATAGCAGCAGCAATTAAATAGTCAAAACCGACAATCTTCAAGTTTTCGCCAAATACACTAGCGTTTCTAATCGCTCAGGCAGCAAACAAGAATGGGAATCCGAGCTAATATTGCCTCTCGTACTGAACAAGCGTTCACTCGGGGTACTCGTGTGCGGGGGGCTTAGATATTTCCTCGCCAGTGATGCCATTTTATATATAAAGTTTGTATAAACTTAAAATGTTTTATACATTTATATGTAAAGGTTTGCATAAAGTTAAAATAGACATTTCTGTAAAATAAAAATCTGTAAAGTTGAGTGAGAAATACGCGTGATAACATGACTTTGAGCTAACACAAAACAGGATAAATGCCACGTATATATGTATGAATGAATATTTAAGTTGATTTGGCACATTGAAGAAAATTTCAAACAAATGGCTAGATTGTAAGGATTTATTGGTAAAAATGCGTGCAAGTCTAAAATCGTTTCATGTAATCCGATGCCGTTTAAGCGAAATATGTAATAGCGCGCTACATATGTAGAAGGCGTAACACTTTCACGAACACACAATAACCTGAAAGCGACACCTACACATTAAGACAATAAATTATGCACGCAAAATTTCTATCATTGTTTAAGCTATTTTTAACTCGTCTGATCTAAAACTTGAGTAATTCGGCTGATAATGATGCAAGTTACGTGAATTGGGCCAAATTTTATCATGGGTAGGAAAAATTATTGGCTTATATAAGCTATGATGATTAATTAAGCTCCGAGAAATACATGTGGAACGGATGCCATAGACTTGCCCAGACGCTATTTTGCATAAATCACATTCTGCCAAATACATATTTATACATGGTATATCCGTGATATAGCAAAAATAGTTGGCCCCGGTAGGTCCCGGTCTCTGGCACCGGCGCCGGGGCCGCCCCGGCCCGGTCAAAAAAGGCGGCCCCGGTGCATTTCTAGTGAAAAATTTGCCTTTTTAAGCCTTGTTGGCCAATTGTTTTGGCTCGAAAGTCAAATTTTCGGTGCTTCGCGCCGTGTACACATTTTTACTATATTTCGTTCGATTTTCTCAATTTTTTAAAATTTTTCCGAAATTTTTGTACGTTCTCTTATTTTAGAAATAACGTGCATTGTTCGTAACATCTGAAAACAGCGTTTTTTGACGTGTACCTATAATGTTTTAGCCTAAATTGGTACTTTTTGAAGAATTTTTTGTGCTGTATGTACATTTCATGATTTTTACATTAATATTTGGTATTCTTATCGGCTTTGCTGTTCTTATTGGCTCCACGAAATTTGAGGCCTAATTTAAACTTCCTAAAATAAAACGAATACCTAAATCTCCCGTTTTTCCGTTTTTCGATTTTTCTTATGATTTTCAATTTATATGATTTTTCGTATTTTAAAATAAAACGAATAGGTATAGATCTTTTTTGCTTTTTGAATTTTTTCCACGTTTTTATATTATAAATTTTCATGATTTTTTTATCGCCCAGTGCTCCAGAACTGCTAGAAAATTTCGGAGCATTGCGCGAAAACCGCGTTAGCGGGCCAAATGCGGCAATCGTACCATACGAAGTATAACTCGGATTAGATTTAGGACAGCTATTTAATATCAGATATCAGATTTCGTATATCAAATTTCTCATCAGATTCAAGTTCAGATTTTGAAGCAGGCGCGAAACGTTTCTAACCATTCTTGTACAATCTATATCTAAGGATAAATAGCGAAAAACATTTGGCTAGCCAGGACTCGAACCTGGGCTTCCTGGTGACCGGCCACGTTATAGAAGTTGAAATTTCTGACCACACCTGGGCGTGGGGGGGGGTTTTGGGGGTATGCACCCCAGAAACAAATACCCCCCCAGAATTCAATTTTTGGAAATTTTTTCGTTTTTTTCGCAATTTTTTGATGCCAATGGATAGTGCTTGATGAGAAACGTCGAAAAATGGTGTTTTTATCGCCATACCACCATTTTCAAAGGCCATTTTTCGACCTTCAAAAAAATCTTGCACCCCCCAGAATTTTCTTGATGCCCACGTATGTTTCTGACGCATTTTTCTATTCAGAAAATGTTTCGGCACTTCGCGCTGAATGTTATAATAAACTCTACGGGTGAATGGCTAAACGCGTGATACAAACGCCTTAGGATCTTGGGGCGGGGGAAAGGGGGTTGGCGGGTTTTACCCAGCCCTCTGCCAGAAAAATTTTCACCCCTCTCCCGCAAAAATCTTTTGACCCCCTGAGAATTGGCGATTTTTCAAAAGTTACAAAAACTTCCCTGAAAATCGGTAGAAAAAGTGCCTTTTAAGTGTTTTTAGCTATGTATTTGCTTAAAAGCAGGCATGTATCTCTGGGTGGAACGGGGGTTCGGAGGCGCCAAAGTTCATAAAAATCGGAAAAATACGACTTTTTGACTGTTATTTTGTGCTCATTTTTGGCCTATTTTGGGCTTAGTCCCCCAAGAAATTGGTGTTGGTCCCACAACAATAACACGGCCAGCTACGCACCTGCGCAGAAAAGCCAAATTATCGGCGCTTCGCGCCATATACTGACGTGTTGACCCATACATTGTTTAATTTATTCGACTTTTTCCGAAATTTTCTTACGTTTCTATGCTTTAGGAAGACGGAGCATCGTCAGAAACGTCAAAAAACAATGTTTTTGACGCACACCCACCATTTTTAAGCCTAAAAAGGTACTTGAGGACTTCAACCCCCTCCCCTTGAATTCCCATGATGTGCATGCCTGCTTAAGGTACAATCGTTTTATGATTCTAAACATCATTTTCAGATAAAGTTTAATCGTTCGAGAACAATTCAGTTGATTTCTTCATTCAGATTATTTTATCTTAATTCTTATCTCAAATCCTGCTCGTAAATAGCTAATCTGACTCTTCACAAAGCCGGAAAACTTAACGTACAATTGACTGCTTCATTCTTCAATTATAGTAATTTCAAGGAAACTGAATGTTTCCATAGAGCGAATTCCAATCTCAAACGCTTGATACGTTTGTGTAAGACGTAAAAACTAAATAATTATTTTTTCTATAGGACTGGCTTACTGTTTTCATAAGAATTTTTAAGGGTCGCTGAAAGCAGTTTCGCCCAGGGCCGCTATAACCCTAAGCGCGGCTCTGATTAGCAAAGAGCTGCTAACTAGCTAGCTATAAAGTTCAAATTTTTGGATTAATTTCTCTAACAGCTAGCATTGAGTATAACCTTCTGTAGGTCAGCCGTAATTGTTTTTGCTTCACACGAATCTAGTACTTAAAAGCGGTAGTTGTTTATTAAAAGCCTAAACTGACTTCAATACCGTAATCTAGATATATAAATTGCTTTTTAATGCCAGTTTTGCCATTTTTGCTTTGACCCGAACTCGATGTTGCTCGAAATTACACTGTCAGACGTCATTTGACGCTTTTTTCAAGGTCCAAATAATCGGCGTTGGTCCAAAATGGCCCGAAGGAAGTTTGCCTTCCAAAAGTTGTGGTAGGGAGGATAACCCCAGTGTGCATGCGTAATGGTGTAATGCAGACGTAGTTGGCTTAATTACATATTAAAATGAAACTATTCAGTAAGGGGCGGATTCAAGGGGAGCAGGCCCGTAACAAGGAGTTTATTTCAGGGGGGCAAAAATTTTTGAAGCCAGATATCTCGAGAACCTTAATAAGAATAAGATAGGCGAAAACAAAGGCAGTTTTGAGCGTATCTCGGCGAACTCTATACTATGGCGAACAGAAATTTCAAGAAAATCATGTAAGCTGATTTCTCATCACTTAATTGACCAATTATTTCTTATCTCTTGCCTTTATACTTAATCACTGTGCTTTGCAGAGAAAACAAATACAGATAATGAATATTCGGCGCCAAGCGCCGAAATTTGAGTGGTTTTTAGCGGGCTACAAAACAAAAAAAAACATATAAAGAATAAATACGGCTCGAAGCGCTGGAAAAATTTATTTCCCATATCATAACTCAAATTTGTGCTGTTTTGAGTGGGCTAGAAGGCAAAAACTATAGCTAAAAGATGAATCCGGCGCATAGCGCCGGAAAAATATTGACATGCCCTATATGTCTAAGTCAAATTTGAGCGATTTTTAGCGATTTAAAAGACAGAACTATACATAAGCAATAGATCCGGCGCGAAGCGCCAGAAAAATCTTGAGTTACTTCCTCAAATGTACGCTAAAAACCTGTTTTGGCGATGCTTCAGACGCACTTCTCCAATTTTTCATTTTTCCCTTCTAAGGACCCTTGGGAAGAAGAAACATTTTTTCAAATTTCGAGGTAGGGGCCCCCGCCTACGGGCCTGGGGGTGACAAAATAGTTAGCGAGATAAGGAAAGAATGTGTAGTTTGCAATGATTTTTGGCCGTCACTGAGACATTTGTTTACTATCCTGGCGAACTGGAAGCCGTTGTTGACTCATGGAATAGGTTACAAAACCATTTCAAGAGCTGAAACAGCTATTTAAGCATAGATTTCTTCTATTTTCAAGCAAAACTCCACGTTAAAAGCCACAAATATCGGAAACGGAGCAGTAAATCAAACTTCTGAACATCTTTTCACCCAAATTCTACGAATTTTCTGGCGCTTCGTGCCTGATTTTCGCTAAAGAATTTTAATAACTTTTTCGCACCGAATAGTCAATAATTTCCAAATTTTTAGAAAAAAATGGTGCATCAAATGTGATAAATAAAAAAGACAATGTAAAAAGTCGAAAAAACGCCATTTCGCACGTGAAGGGCAAATGTTTTGACCTACTTTTGTCTGTTTCGGAAAAAGTTGGGTTACCGCCCACTTAGGAAAATCCTAGACCCGCCACTGCCTTCAGTCACAAACTGACTGTAATACTGATCTATCACGTATTTAAATATTCTAGCCAACTTGATAAAATAGATAAGTCGATGTAAACCGTTGGCTTAATTATATAAAAACGCATCATTCCGACCTGCGACGCGCATCGACCGATTTGCCGCCTGCTTCTCCGCTCATTAACTGCGGCTCGATCGCCCTCAAATGCTCAATCATCAGCGAAATTAGCGTCCAATCGCCAAATGTGAAGCGAAACTGCGATTTTAGCTCTGAGCGAAAAAACTGCCGAATTATACGATGCAAGCCGCGATCAGGCGTACACTTGGGGAATTCGGAATTATACATAAATAGATGCAGCAGATATTTTTTGGGGAAAAAAGCAACAGTTTTCGAGACAATTCCATTCGAAAAAATTCGATATTTAAGTCCCAGACCGGCCACGCTCTGCGTTTATAACTGCGACTAAATAATCGAGACTTTGTAAAAACTGAAGAGAAAATTTCTGAGAAAATCGACCATTCACTGTATGAAGATGTGATAAGCCAAAAATTAACATACCGTGAAAATCAACCACATATAATATTTATTGACGCTAGGAATGAAAATGTAATTCATTTTACGCAAAACCCAAAATTCGTGGAGGTACAGTAAGCCAAAAATGCAAGTTTTCCGAAATTTTCTTAAATTTTCATGTTTCTAATTTATTGCCTGCAACTTTGGCAGTTTTCAAGATAATTGCGCAAAACGTTTTTCAGTACAACAACAAATGGACGCACTTTACATTGAGAGATTTAACTTTTTCAAGTCCGCTTTTGTACACTTTACACTGCGGGTTTTGCACAAAATTTTCATCCCTAAAAAAGACAATATTTCTCACGAAAATTACTGTAGCTGATCAATTTTTCATTGACCAAAATTTTTTTGATACGATACGTCATTACACCTATTTAGCTCATTCTAGCAAAAAAAATCGTGAAAAATTAGGGCGGCAGTGCGACTTAAAACTTTTATGAGCATGACTCACCACAGCTTTCGACAGAAAATGCATAGGTACTTCACAGCACACCCGGGCAATGCCCCATATCGGCCCATCACCAGGACGGGTCGAACGAAAAGTTGGACGGGGCGAAGGGTCCCTTGGACGGGGCTATGTTTTGTGCAGGAGAAAATTTTTGGAGATAATTCAAGGAAATGCTAGATACAGTATATCACGATCAGTTTGCAAAACATGCACAAGAACCATCTTATTACACTGTTCGACACCTTTTCAATGGATGGACCCACCTTTTTTCAGTGACTGACCCACTGATTAAGCTGAACGACCCACCTTTTTTTCAGGGACAGACCCACCTTTTTCAGGGTCTAGGGACCCACCCACCCTTTTGGCTGGAAGTTGGACGGGGCGGACCGTCAGCCATTGCCCAAGTATGCTTCACAGTGCACCATTTCAGCGGGTTGCGTGCCACTTGCGTGAAATTTTTTACAGAAACAATTAGTAGTTATACCTTACACTCATGTATCATCGCCTTACACAGTTTGTTCTTTTTACGATGAATAATCGTTAAAATATATACTTTATGTCAATCGAGACTGTAAAATTTTTCACATAAATTACTGTTCTTAAGTCAATTCTTTTACTGCAAATGTAAATTTTCTTCCTTCACAAAACGGCTGTAAAAACGAGTTGCAAGCTACATGCGTCAAACTTTTGCACACAAAAAACCACTATTTCCATCTTACCCTCATGCATCATCACATTACATAACTCGTTTTCGCTTGCTGTAAATTATGGTCTAAATTTGTTTTTTATCAATGGCGAGTTAAATTTTTTTCATAAAAGCAACTATAGCAAGATAAATTTTTATTGTCTTTCCTACCTATGTGCTACTGTCCGTAGGCATAACCACACGTGGGCGTGGGGGAAGAGGAGGGTTTCGAAGGTATGCACCCCCACGAGGCCGAATACCCTCCCCACGGAAAAAAACCGAAACACCCATCAGAATTCAATTTATGCAGTGATCGTACGGGGTTGATGATTAACAGTCAACATTGCTTGATTGCATACCAATTTGAAAAGGATAAAAACGACACCTTCACTTGTTTGTAGAGCATACCAGAGGCGTAGCCAGGATTTAAGAAAAATTTTTCAAGACTACTTTTGCATAGAATGCCAGTAACGTTGTGTATCGTAAAACTGACTTTTTCGACCTTTAGTATTTCAGCCTAGCTAATTTATGGGTTTCTAACGATCAAAAATACAAAAAGTGTAAAGCGGCGCGAATTGCCGAAAATTTTGGGGATTCATACCGATTTCATGTAGAATTTAGGGCCTTTCTATTGACAAACACTACGGAAATCATAAGTGACGCAAAGTGTCAAGAAATTTAGTCATTTTTTACCGCCCTTAACATTTTGCAGATTTGCGAATACTAATAGTCGGACAGAGCAGAAAATTATCAAATTTGTGCAAAACGATTTTGACAGTTCAAGGTTCTAACAAGAAAACTGCTAATTACTAAGTTTGTCTGAAGATATTTTGAATGATTCAGGCTTTTAAACGCAATGCAGGAGTTTTACAAAAAGAAAGAACAGTAAGTGGCGGCGCCATGCGCCGGAAAATTTAGACATCTGCACTTTAAACTCAGTTTATACCGCTTAAATCATACAAAAAAGACAAATTAATGCCGGCGCGAAACGCCGGAAATTTTTAGAAATTCCTAACCCTTTTACCTGGCTTGTTCTCCCTAAAATCTCGTTGCGCATGTACAACGAGATGTTACGGCTGCGGGGATTCTGAGGTGGCGCGCTCAAGCGTTCCTAGCGGAGTCCGGGGCAGAGTTCCGGGAAATTTTGTAAAAAAAGCATTTTAATGTTAAATACTAAGGTCAAAATTTTCGCAAAATCGGCCAAATCTCGGTTCTGAATCAAGCTCAAATCACTTAAAATTGATGAACTACATCGCGCAAAACTTTTGAGCTGAAATGCGTTTTTCGATCTCTGCTAATTACAGAGAGCAGCAACGGGTCGCTGCCAATAAAATATAGACAAATGTATCAATGATAATTTTGTTCTTACCGTTTGTCTTATAAACAAGATGCAGTTCAGAAAACAGGAAATGCACAAAAACATGATAAAATTTGGCCAACCCTTTCATTTAAAATAGGATTATGCGGCCTTGTAAAGAAAGACAAACAAATCGAAGAATAGACAAACTGGTACACAAACGACAAACAAAACAGAGAATATACAAACTGGTACACAATTGCGTAGTTTCATTCAACGAACGAATGTGCATTAAATTACTAAAGTGATGTGAAATGCTGGATTATTTTAGCTGATTCAAGCTTTTAAATTCATTGGATCTAATTAACAATAAATAATGACTCGGCGGGAAGCGCCGGAATATTTTGACGTTTTCGCCGTTTTGAACTCGGTTTTCTGGACACACATTATTGCAATCGAAAAATCACAATATTTCTCAAAAATTTGTTGGGGGCATGTGCCCCGACCCCCCCCTTGACTACGCCTATGGAGCTTACTAATAGAGCTGGTTATGTTCAACATTTTATTTTCATTCAATTTCAAACATGGTTTTAGCAATTTAGCATTCCTTTCAATGTTAATCACTTTTTGCAGTACATGCATTTCGCTTTTTCGCCTGGTTAAGAATCGAAGTGCTGCTAAATTATAGATTGTTTTGGCATTGACGTAATTAAGTAGCGAATAAATTTTTAATCCAGTGTGAAATATAAATTAATTTAAGCTAGCAGCAGGCACGCAGCTGGTCCTATTTTGGGGGGGGGGCCAACACCAATTTTGCGGGGTCTAAGCCAAAAATAGCACAAAATAACGTGTAAAAAGTCCGATTTTTCCGATTTTTTCTGAATTTTGGGGGGTCGGACCGGACCCCCAGTCCCCTCACAGCTACGTGCCTGGCTAGCAGACGGAACAAAGTTATTCTAAGAATCAAATGGAGGCTAAGGCGCAGAAAGATGGAGGCTAACGCATAATGTTGTGGTACATCCATAGTGTATTTTTACGAATGACAAAATGCTGAGCGTTTTGGCGCACTTTACGGTGATAAATATGCGAACACGTGTGTACGTTTTAACAGCATGGTTTAACATATTCATTACGCTCGTGAATGAATCATGCTTGTTTGGTGTTTGCCGAATTTATTTGCTATTTACACAAAGCTCCAATGTACCAAAAAATTAAATACTATATTTCACCCTCAAAAAAGGTTCAATTCCGACTCGAAAAATCTTCCCCCCCGGTCGGGGTTTATGCCGGGTTTTTTCGGGGTCGAAGTCCGCGTACGGTCACTGAATTTATGAAATGTTTTTTGTGTTTTAGCGATTTTATTATGCCAATGGATAATGCTCGATGAGAAACGTTGAAAAATGGCCCGTTATCGATGTCATTTTGGCCCAAAAGCTTAATGCTCGACCCCTAGACCGGCTGACCCCCCTAAATCGGTTATGCCGCGCATCTACGGTTGGGACTAGTGGTCGTTTCTGTAGAAATGTTTGACGAATCTGTAAGCCGCACGAATAAAAGTGCCGCAAGCTCCGCTACCTACTACTAAAATTTTTCTACGATATTTTTCACCAAAATGTGCTACGCCCGCAGAGACGAGTCCTTAACAAAACATTTTGTGTTAAAAAAATTTACCTTCACGGTAAAAAAATGACTAAAAAACAATAATTTATACTGGAAAGAAGTTGTTGTACGCCTCTCGTACGTAAACGAATGACAATCGAATAAATAAATTTTTAAAGTAAAAGTACCTTGCAAATTGCAATGCGACAGAACCAGCCCCGAAATATTAGCCGCCTTGAATGCGTTGCAATACTCTTCCGTAGCCGAAGTGGACGACAGAGGCAATTTTTTGAGTAAAGAGCAAACTTGAACTACGGAAAGCTTTTTCAGCGCCACTCGGAAAACCGGGTCCTAAACAAAACTCGCAATAAAAGTAATAAACCGGTCTTCGAATCACTCGAAATTTTACTTTAAACAATTCGATTTCACCGTCATCTACAGCTCGCTCATTTTGCGAATGACTCACCGAACTCGCTTCCGCCGAGCGCCTCGACTGCTGAACGCAGAATTTGTCTGAAATTAACAGTTTAAACTTAAATAAAAATTAAAATTAATTCAACTTCGACGTTTCAAAATCCTGCGCGTCGTTTTATTGGAAGATTTTCTAAAATTTATGTTTAATTTATTCATCGCGCTGACCGTGGATTAGTTTCCTCAGGTAAGGGTCGAGATTGGACGTGAAGGGCAGAAAGGCGCGCAGATGGCCAACGGTGAGCACGGGATCCCGGCTATTTTCCAAGTATAACTCGAAATTTCGGACGTTTCGATCGATTTCCAGCAATTCGTCCTCGGACTTCGTAGTCGGCATACGGGGTTTGACTCTGAAGCAATTATTCGTGTATAAGGGCGAGAGGGTGTGGGAGTTTGGACCCTCGGAAACTGGCAAACCCTTCAACTATACGCGCAAAAGGTCAGAGTCGGCAGGGGGATAAAGTTCCAGATATCAAAACCAGTGAAGATAGTGTCCTCGATTTTTTTTGCTTTTCAAATGACGGAAATAGTTAAAAACAGCCTAAAAACCACTTTTCCTAAATAATACCGCATTTATGGTTCATTTTGATATTTTCAAATTTTTGAAAAATATTTATATTATTACTATTTTTGTCCTGAAAAACGATGCAAAATACATTCCGTCAGCTCATAATCGCCGGACAGTAGCTGTTCGGCTGACCCTTCGGGCGGGTTAGGGTAATATCCTATACGTGCACGCGCTGGCGGATTATGTCATTAAAAAATATATGGGCGCAATGCAGAAGAGATGATGCGTATTTTTTGATGATTTTAGTCATTTTGATCATAATTCTTTTAAATGTTTCCGATGCTTCGGATAATACTCATGAATGACATTTACTGACTCTCTTGACGCTCTAAAAACTTAAATTTACGTCATAAGAGTAGTTTTAGTACTAAAAAACCTATTTTAGCTCCTAGAATGATTTCTTAAATGTTTTCTTCGGCGATTTGTGTCGATTTTAGCATTAATTTAGCGAGTTTTTTCATTGAAAAAACATTAGAAAATTTTGAAAATTCTGTACCTTTTAGCATCAGAAATAATACCGCCTATCGAGCGACAGCAAAAACCGGTACATAGAGCGCAATATACGAATTTTTTCGACAATGTTTGACGCTTTAAGGAAAATTTTGGTTCCGCTCCCACCTCCTGTCATAAAATCCTGCATCCGGCAGTGTGCGCACGTATGTCTTAAACTCATAAAATTGGATAAAATTGTCATTTTCCGTCTCTGTTGCAAATTTACGAATGTTAAAGCGTTGTTGACCTGCTTCTAGACATCCTTCGCAATTTTCTCACATTTTCCGACCCTCCGCATCATATTTTTGTCAAATTAAAAGGAATTGAACGATTTTCTCCCACAAAATTTGTCTAAAATTTCAAAATTTCCCGAAAAATGTTGCGTAAAAAGTGATTTTAAATAAAAGAGACGACGCAAATCGCCGAAAAAACGCTATTTCGCGCGCGGAGGACAAATTTTCGGACCCGTTTTTGATTTTTCTTGAAAAAGTTAGGGTAGAGCCCTCCTTACGAAAATCCTAGATACGCCGCTGAGTAAAAAGAGCAACAGAAAATTTCCTGAACTACTGGAACAAAAAGTAGATCATTCGTAAAAACGAATACGATTAAACAACAAGCGTCAAAATACATTGTAATAACAAATTTGTAAAGATGTAAATGAGCCATTTATTCTAGAACGCAAGAAAAATAATATAAGCGCTTATTGGTTGGCTAATGCTTCAGTCGATCAAATGGTAGAACCGTACACGTAATGGGGGAAGGGGGGGTAGATGAACTCCAATTTTTGGTCAAAAGCGGCCAAAAAAACGCCTAAAAATTCAATTTTTTTCAGAAATCGGGGGATGGGTCGAAAATTTTTTGGCTCAGGGAGGGGGGCGGGTGAGGGGAAGTCCGACTCTGGGTGGGGGATCATTCATACCCCCTGTGACACGTACGGGTAGAATTGCTTGCACGAAAAATTTATCTAAATTTACTAAAAATGCATAGGTTAAGCTTTTTCGCGCGGATCTTGTTTTCTTCGGGCAGCATTTGCGAACGGAATATGCCTCCACGAACTTTCGGAGAAAGCCTACAACCGCGCGATCATTTAAATTCAGAAATTTTTAAATTTAATGGAATTTTTTCAAACAGTCAAAAAATAATGAAACACCGAGTATTAGGAAGTAGAGGCGCGTACGCGTCGTATATTTCTTTGAGGCTGGCGGAGTCGGGCGGCGAGCTATGTTCGCAGTAGTCGGTGATCCACGATAGCCTGTAAGGCCACTGCTCGGCGAGGCTGATCCAGTGACCCAGAGCGACCCAATTAAAACTGACGTCAAACGCGCGCATCAATCGACCTGCGCATTTCAAATCGATATAAAAAACAGCTAAAAACTTGGAAAAAATAAGCCAAAATACGTACAGGCTCGAAGCGGCTCCGCTATCCGCTATTTCTACGATTCTTTAATATTTTTATATTTGAACAGCAAAATACTGTAGGTACGTAAAACGTTATTGAAATTAGCATAATCGAATTAAACGCAGGCACGTAGCTGGCCGTCCTATTTTAGGGGGAGACCGACACCAATTTGGGGGGGGGGACTAAGGCCAAAGAGTACAACAATAGCACAAAATAATGTTTAAAGAGTCCAATTTTTCCGATAATTTGGAGGGTCCGAATCCCCCATTCCCCCAGAGATACGTGCCCGATAAACGCATAATTGTACGCTAGAAATAGTCAAATTCTGCAAAACAATCGGCCATACGCGTAACGTAGAATACCGGATATAGTGATGGAATTGATGATGCGGCGAATGCTCCTCGGATTAACGTTAGTGAAATAATCGTCGCGAATTAAGCGATCGCTTATGCTCTGATCGTAAAAATTTTGGGAGTGGGCCGGTCTGAGCCTCGCGCTGCCCGCTTTGCTTTCGGCCAGCGAATGCAACGATCCGTAAATATTATCGCTTTTCGTGGCCAAAAATTTAAAAAACCGGATATTGATTAAAAAAACGAACTCGCGATACATTACATTGATAACATTTCCTAACCTTCCAACGTAAATAGTCGAAACTATCGCGTCTTATCTGAGAAAAGCGTTCGTGCATGCGTTGAATAGCCGTGTTGTGCAGATAGAAAGGCATCTGGATCAGGTTTTTCAGATAATCGTGCCCGTTCAGATCCGTTCGGGTGAAAACGGTGCCCATGTTCTTCTGTACGGCGGTCACTATGATGTGAGGGTCGGCTGGATAACGTACGAGATGTTCGATTATAAATTTTGTTTACGATATTTGATTATAAACGCACGTACCGGCGATGAAGATGATGAAAAGCGAGTTGGATCGGGCGCAGAAGAGCAGCTGAATGGCGTCCAGGGTTTGCAGCATGCGCTCGTGCTCGCAGCTGTCCAAACCGTCAACGAACACCACCCTAAAAAAACCCAAATTCGAGAGCGCAGTGCAATAATTTGAATTTGCGACCAAAAATCATAAAAAAAGAAAATTGTTTACGACAAACTGACTCGGGCGAGCTCGAAGGAAATAAAGCCGGTGTCGCACCTTAAAGTGTCCGCGCCTTAAAGTGTCCGCCCGGACGCTTTAAGGTACCTTAAAATGTCCGGCTCTGCCTTAAAGTGTCCGGGTTACGCTGAGTATACGTACGCATATACGTCCACGTATATCACTCGCTGTACAATCGGGTAAGTAGGCATATACGTACCTTGTACAATGTATTGAGGTACATAAATACAAGAAAGCTGATACATTACGAAGTTAATAATTGATTACTTACGATGCTACGTACATGTAACAGGGTGGAAGTCATACGTGGGCAGCAGCAAAATTCTGGAGGGGTGCAAGACTTTTCAAAGGTCAAAAAACGGTCTTAAAAATGATGGTATGGCGAAAAAACACCATTTTTCAACGTTTCTCATCGAGCACTATCCATTGGCATCTAAAAATTGCGAAAAAAAACAAAAAAAATTCAGAAATTGAATTCTGGGGGCATTTTGATTTCTGGGGGTATTTTGGTTTTCTCGGGTGGGGGTGCGTACCCCCACGCCCAGGTGTGGTGGAGATTACCATAACCAAATCATAAACATAAAAATATAAATATAAATAAAGATCCCTCTCCCCGATTTTGTGCGAAAACTTGCGATTTCTAGCCACTTTAGGTGCATTCTTTCAAATTTTGAAAAAATTGAAGTTCGCGCACTCCACCCTAATGGTCGGCGAACCCCCACCCAACACTTTGGGTCGTTAAATGCCTGCTACTTTACAAGGGCAGTGGGCCAAATTATGGCCGTCAGATGGAGCAAAAGTGCAAAAAACGCTAAATTATTCAATTCTACGGATCTACCAATCTGGCGAAACTTTGGATTTTGGGGGTTCAAACCCTATCCTTTTACGTCTACGTACATATGTTGCCCCCTCTATCCCAATGTTTAAATACATTTTTTCTCGCTTTTAAGCACGTTAATGCGGCCTGGACACTTTAAGGTTTGACACCGGCGCAATAGAGATTAATACGTAAAGAGATTTCATTTCCGCGAATGACGCGCGTTTAGTATTTACCGAAAAATATTTCAAAGGGGCTAAAATTTGCTCAGAACGGTAGAAAACAAAGGCTTCCGTAGCCGGAAACGAAGGGTCGAAGACGTTTTCGATAATAATTCGTAGTACTAAAGAATTCGTCCTAATTTACGAATAGTTATTACCCGAAGGTTCAAGCGTGGAAATTCCCAATAGTATTACGGAAGATTGTGCCCCACCTCTTCGAAATTCCCAGCTCTTCGAATGTCCAATTTCTTTGAAAATCCAATTCATGCCTCTTTTGAGTGCTTTTGCTTTTTTACGCCTTGTATATAATAATTATTTAATGTTTTTCGAGAAGCGAAGTCCTATGTTCATTAACAGACCTTGTTTTATTCTTTCGTAAATTTTTTATTACGAAATTAGTTGTTCATGAAGAATAGTGTATGGTTGCCAATATTTTAATTAGCATTCACAATTTTAAAATTTGCGATCTTGCTGTCGAATAAAAAATTAATGAAGTAATTATGCTATTAAAATTTATGAGAAAACTGGGTAATACTAATAAAAAATGATCTGTTCGGGTGCGCGTGGTGCAATATTTGAAAAAAAAATTGAAAACTAAGGAAGGCGTGATAAACTAAAACCACAATTGAATCATGAAAAACGAGATACGCCGACCGGACGCAATCCACGTCTATCCAATTAGATGCGCAATATATTGTAGATATCTTTGAATTTCCATTTTCGGCAACGTACCAAATTTATTTTTAGAGCCACGGGTATTTACGCATTATATTTCAAAAAACAACGCTTTATGGCAAACAATAGAATGGGTGTGTCGAGCGCGGGTGGCATTTTTATACAACATATTTCAAATTTATATATTTAGTACTACAATGTCCGTATACTCCGCCGTACTCGTACTTTCGAAAAGATGGGACATTCAAACGGATGGGACGTTCCAAGGAATGGGAGCATAGGTGGGCAGCACCGAAATTCTGGGGGGAGGTGAAAATATATCTGAGGGGGGAATTTTTGAAGGTCAAAAAATGGTCTTAAAAGTGGTCGTATGGCAAAAAACACAATTTTTCGACGTTTCTCATCAAGCTCTATCCAATGGCATCAAAAATTGCTAAAAAAGCAAAAAAAAATTTTTCTAGGGGGGTATTTTAATTTCTGGGGGGGGGTATTTCAACTTCTGGGGGTGCATACTCCCACGCCCATGTGTGAATGGGAGTTTTTGAGAGAAATATTTGCATTTTGCGTCTTTATTCAAAGAAGTGGGACTTGCGAAGAAGTCGAATTTTTTCTTAGTTAATTTTCGTATTACATCACTTCGCGAAAACCTGGTACGTTCGAAGAGACGGGGCATTCGAAGAAGTGGGACTATGCCCTACGGAATACGTATAAGCGATTAAAATGCTTACAAACGAGTTTGACTGCGAGCGTAGCTGTCCAAGCGCCTCACCGTTTGTTCCAGCTGTTGAACTTGAACGCTGAGCTTTTGAATGAAGCCCTCGACGCGTATCGAGTCCAATTTGGACAAAGCCCGCCGAATTTGGCGCCGGGCCGGCAGGTGACTGGCGTGCCAGCACGTCAGCGTTAGCGGATACGCGCACGACGTCAAGCAAAGCGTCAGCAATAACACGCCGCAGATCAAAAACCCGGGACCGAGAGCTGCGCGAACAAAGGCTTATCTAACATATTGAGCGGGATTATCATACACGCGCATAGGGGGTAAGGGGGTATTACCCCTTCCCCGTTCAAGGGACAACCAGACGGGTGCTCTATGGCGATTTTCAGCGGACGGTAAGTTTTCCGCATCATTTTTGACGTCGAAAGCAGTAAAAATATCAATGTTTCTCCGGCACATCGCGCCGGATTAGTGCTTTTTATGCACTTTTTACTTAAAAAACGGCCAAAATTGATCAATTTTTGTTTTTTAATGTTGATTGATATAATGCAAGCAAAATGGACAAAAAATGCTTTAGAACTGCGACATCACCACGAAAAGACGTTTTCTAGGCTATTCTGATCATTTTGGTCCATTAAACAGCAAAAAATCGTGAATGTAAAATTTGGTGTTTTGGATTTCTGTGATTAAACCCCCCCTCTGCCGATCCTACGTATACGATTTTGCCTTGGTGTAAACCGCAGCTTTTGGCTCGAAATATGATTATAGTCAAACAGGGATTTCTTTAGTACCAATCTTCTATGCGCGGCCACTAGCGGGGAGCATTTGCGCAAGAGGTTCCTATTTGCGCGCCAGAAAATATGACTATTAGGCGTTATTGAGCGTTTCTTGGCAAGCTCAACATCGCGGTGAAGAATTTTTAAAAAATTGTTTCACTTTGCTCAGCTCGTTAAAAAAATTTACTGTTCAAACTGTCAACGCGACTGATTTCTCATCGTCTACTTTTTTTGCGCAGTGAGAAAATTTTCGGAGATGAGTTATAGAAATGACGGATGCGGTATAAAGTGATCAGCGAGCCGTGCGTAAACACGCCTAGGGACCATCTTATTACTCCGTCCTCATTATGTAATGCAAAATGACAATTTTTTGAACCAGAATCACCATTTTTACCGATGAATATACTAATTTTTGATGCAAACCCACCTTTTTGTCAGTGACCGGCCCACTGATTTAGCTGATGGGCCCACCTTTTCCAGGGACATACCCACCGATTTAGCTGATCGACCCACCTTTTCAAGGGACTGCCCCACTGATTTAGCCGACGGACCCACCTTTATCAGGGTTTGATCCACCGATTTAGCGAATGGGCCCACCTTTTACAGGGACTGAAACTTTTTTAAGGGACTGGCCCACTGATTTAGCTGATGGACCCACCTTTTTCAGGGACCGACCCACCGATTCAGCTGATGAAACTACCTTTATTAGGGCCTGACCCCATGATTTAGCCGATCGAACCATCTTTTTCAGGGATTACATACCCACCGATTTAGCTGATTTACCCACCTTTTCCGGAAACTGACCCTCATATTTTACTGATGGACCTATGGGCGTACGCAGAGGGACGCGGGAGAGGAAGCCGCGTCTCCTGAGACCCAAAATAATTATTGAAGGGTTAGATAATGCACGAATAATAATGAATGTTCGCATCTTTTCGTTGATAAATATCAAAAATTTAACATGCCACTTTTTGTAGCCGATTTAGAGAAAAATGAAAATTTGTTTAACGATAATTAACAATCATTAACAATACGAGTTTAATCGATTGAGCATATTCGGAAACGCTAGAAAATAAACGTTTTTGTACACCAGCGGATAGATACCGAAATATAGTTTCACTAATGTTCTGAACGCCTCCGCATCAAAAAATCTTCCGTACGTTTTACCCATTTTAGGAACGGAACTAGTTTTTGAAGTGGACCCATCTTTTTAAGGGACTGAAAGGACAGACCCCCGGTGATTAATTTACCTTTTTTACGGATAGACCAGACCCGACAAGACATGCGCGTAGAGAGAGGGGTTTGGGGGTCCTGACGCCCCCAGAATGGAAAAATGGAAAATTTTGCGGTGAGAACGAGGCAATATGAAAGCCAAAAACTGATGAAAATTGAAAATTTTCTTCAAAAGTACTTCAAATCGACCAGAAACTGTATAGTTATGTAGGTTTAACGCTATTTTAGCGCTTATACCAGTTTTTGAGGTATTTTCACCCGAAAAACCTCAAATTTTGACCCCTCCCCAATCGGCCATGCTGTGCATCTATGGACCCGACCCAGCTATCTAAGGAACTGACCCACTGTTTTGGGGACAGAACCAGCACATATCACCCATGCATACGTGGACTAATCGTGCAACTTCATTCAACCCGGTATCAATGGGAACCGGGTCGGTATCAATGGCAAGAGCCGCCGGTATCAATCGAAAATTTCGAAATTCTGAATAAATACAAAAATGACTGTAAAATCAGTCAATCAACTAGAAAACGGAATATGAATCTAGGAAAATACGTGAAAACCATTTGAAAATCAGCTAATCAACCAATCAATCAATGACTAACCAACCAATAATCAGTTAAACAATTAATAATAAACCAATTAACCACTAAGCAACCAACCAAGCAACCATTTAGTACAAGGACAACGAACCAAATAATTGGAGAGCCGGTATCAATGGGAAGGCCGGCCATCGTCCACGTATGCACCGATGGATCCATCGATTTCAGCACGGATCCACAACTTTTTGAAGGGTATTCATTGTACAAGATCTTGGGGGTTTCACCCTCCCAGAATTCGCGATTTCTCAAAAGTTTCCAACAATATCTAGAATATTGTATGAAAGGTTATTTTTTAAGCGTTTTAGCCATTTATTTACTCGAAAGTGTCAAATTTTTGGCGCTTCACGCCATTTACTCATGTTTTGACACTTTATTCAATTTGTTCGACTTTTTTAAGCTTTTTTCGAAATTTTTTGTTGAATGCTCTACAACATAGAGCATCGTCAAAAACGCTAAAAAACGAGGTTTGTGACGCGTACCCATCATTTTTTGACCCCAAAAGGCACTTAAAATTTCACACCCCTATAATTCTCATGCCGTACGTGTCCATAAGGGTCTTTTAGAGCCAGACGGCATTTTTCAGAGGGGGAATTAATTAATCTTAATCTCAATCTTAGCCTAATAAATTTAGCCAACCTTTATGGGAATAGTGACGTTTAGAAGAAGTTTCCAACATTATTAGGGGAACAGTCTAGCTTTTTTCATAATGAGCAAGGTAACCGATGGAGACCCATATTTAGAGGGTGGTCCGTACTCGCCCCTAGCCCTAAAAAAGCCTGAAAACAATATAATACACGAAAAGGTGGGAAGCGCATCTTTTTGTTAAAACGTGATTCAAATTTTTGGTGCTTCGCGCCATATACGCAATATTTTCTGCAATTTTGCCTTAAGCGCGATCGCAAAAACAACTCTATTCACAGTCTATTGAAGAAGCGTAAGAGCTTCTTCACTTTCTTCGATTGTTTGAATTTAACTAACTTAAGCATAGTCCCGCATTAAAGCATTTCGTTTTACCGACTCCTTAATTATGTCATTATCTATGGAGAAAAATTTATTTAAAATCCTAAAAATTACCGTCTATTAACTTTGCTGGTGGATAAAAAGAAAGGCACATTTTTTCAAAAACCTCGAACTTCATGGTCTCAATAGTGAAGATCATTGCGCAGACTAACAGTTTTCTGTTTTACTTATATCAATAAAACATTGAAAGTCTGTTTCAGGTAAGAAAACATATTTAAAAAAATTACGAGCTTTGCGCCGTATAAGAGCATGGGGGTGAGGGGTTTCATTCCCCGAGTTCTGAAAAACTGAGTTTATACAGCCATTTCGGTAGGAAAACATTGCTTTTTAGCTTTTTTGGGCTCAGAAAATAAGCTATAATGTTTTTGTGCGAAAACTTCGATTTCTTTGGTACAATGAAAAATCTGCTTAAACCTGCCTATACTTTGCGTACAAAGTTGTACAAAGATCGCTACAAAGATCTTTGTACGAGCCTCAAAATCTTTGTCCCGAATAAAAAATGGTGGCTTTAAAAGATATCGAAGGAAGAGATCGTGGCTTAAATTAATGTTACGCTGCGCAAAACGAGAATAAAGTCGCTCGTACTAACCCGTGTTCGTCAGATAGACAATGCACAGCAGCAGAGACGCAATGCCGAATAAAAAGACGACGGTGAACATAGCTAATACGGGCAATCCGCAAAACCGCCGCAGTTCTCCTTCCTGCTTGCTTGCTGAGTAAAAAACATCGCCTATTATTACTTATAATCGGCGTTTTTTGTACAAGGTCTATTCGTACACGTATATACAAAGATGGTCCTTAAAAGTCTTTGTACATTTTGTACATGCAAAATTTCGTGTACTAAAATATGGTACAGTGGCGGTTTTAGTGCGGTAAAACAAGGTTTTTCGACCTCAGGTAGCGTACTTTAGCTAATTTCTGGGTCTCTGACGAGAAAAGCTACTGAAAATTGTCTAAAAACGGTACGAAGCGCTGAAAAATTTGGTATTTTTCCTTGTCTAAATGTAATTTCTGCCATTATGAAGATACGTATAGCACGCACTTACTCATGTCGGCGCGAAGCGCGAAAATTTTCGGGAAATTTAGAGTTTTTACAGTTTTTTCATTCCCAAGTCTTTGTACACGTACAAAGACGGTAGCGGAAAGTGTCTTTGTACATCGGGAGAAATCATTGCCTAATACAAAAAAACCGTTTATAATTAGCAAATAAAAGCGTAATATTCATTTAAATTTTAATATTCGTTAAAATGTCAGCCGCATCTCCTCCGCGTACATTTTTACACTAGCGAATCATTCCCATGCTGTTTACTGTTTGTTTCAAAGGTTACGCAGCGTGCGACTCAAGCAGATTCTTCTCTGAGAAAATTGCAACGCGGCGTAAAACGGCTCCGCCATTGCGCTCAGCCAAACTCACTACTGCTGAAGCGCACGATTACGGAGAAATATAGCAATGTATAAAACTGTATAGGACTACAGGCACGATGCAAGGTCGACTGGACAGTCAGCTAGCTCAGCTAAAACGGCTTTAAAATGCCGCAAATTGAAAGAACATAAAATTTAACTCTTTTCAAAATAGTGTCGTACAAAAATCTCAATTTTTATCGGCTTTCGTCCTTACCTCTCTTAGTTTTCTATTATAGAAAGTTATCAATTTTTTTCGATTCAGCCTTAAATGCCGAAACGCGAATTTGTGCTAAAGATCGCAGCAAACAGATCCATACTTAGTGAAAATACAACGATCATATATGCTATTGCGAACTGGGTTTGAGGGGTTTGAGGGGTTTTCGACCCCCCCAAGAAAAATTTTCACCCCTTCCAGAATTAACGATTATTCGAAGCTTCCCTAGAATTTCCAAAAAATTCGTAGAAAAGGTGCTTTTCTAAGCGTTTTCAGATATCTATTTGCTTAACATTGTTGAATTATATCGGCGCTTCGCGCCATATGCACACATATGTACATGTAACGGCTCGAAATAAGGGGTTGGGGGCATAGGTGGGCAGCACCGGAATTCTGGGGGGGTGAAAAAATTTCAGGAAGAGGGGGGGGTGAAAAAATTTTCAAAGGTCAAAAAATGGTCTTAAAAGTGGTTGTATGGCGAAAAAACACCATTTTTTCGACGTTTCTCATCAAGCACTATCCAATGGCATCAAAAAATTGCTAAAAAAGCAAAAAAAATTTCTGGGGGGGGGTATTTTGATTTCTGGGGGGGGGTATTTTAACTTCTGGAGGTCTGCATACCCCCAAACCCCCCACGCCCATGTGTGGTTGGGGGTCCCTGGCCAATTTTAGGGGAAAGGGGGGTCAATGACCTCAAATTTTTGGCCAATTGGATGTGGGGGACGTCAGACGTTGAGCGATGACTAAATTTTGTTGGATTTGTTCAATTTGTTCGATTTTTTCGAAATGTTTTCACGTTTTTTGCACTAGAAAGATAGAGCATCGTCAAAAACGCCAAAAAACGACGTTCGCACACCTATCGTGTTTAAGCAAAAAAATTGCGCTTCAGAATTTCACCCTCTTCCGAAATTCCCATACTGCGCGTGTCTGAGCACGATCGGTTCAAAATTTAATTAAAAAAAACCCAACTGTACGGTGCAGCATAGGCGGAGCATAGACGCACAGTAAGCCAGCCAAAACTGCGCTCCAATTCGAAATAAAGCTTTTCAACGATGTTGGCCAGAGCGTGGACTCCACCAATGCTCGAAAGTCGGTGATAATCGGCGAAAATAAATCTGAGTGTAAACAAACGATTGTTACTTTATACACGTAATAAGGTTGTCAGTTGCCGCGTTTTACTGCTCAAATCAGTGTGTCCACAACTAAATGACAAAACTCTCAACAATCAATCTTCAAAATGTTTTTGAGCCTTTTAAAACTCCGCACGAATATACCAAGAGTTCTATGTCATTGTTGAGTCACGTGGCTACAGATCACGTCTTGGCTAGTATGCAAGTAAATCTCAAGCCAGCTTACTCTAAGGAAACCAAACCTAAGCCTGTTCGGCGTTTTGACGTTGTCCAACTAAAACGCCCTAAGATAGTAGAAAAATTTCGGAAATTTTGTGCGGCTAATCTAGATAAAGAGAATATGCATCACTCAAAAGACCCCCTGAGCTTAACTAGTCGAAATAAACAAATGCTGTTTGCGAAGCCGCAAAGCATGATATTGGCTACGAGAAACCAGTTCAAAATGAATGGATCGGCGCAACCACTATCAACTCGTTAAATACACGTAAACTCGCAATAGCCAATTAAAAACGGGATGCTGCGAAACGCTTGCCAAAAAAACAAAGAACGGGCACGCAAGGACAAAGATGCTTACTGGAACCAGAAAGCTACAGAGCTTGAAAGCGCTAGAGATAGGGGTGACTCTAAGAAGCTACTCCAACAAATGAAAGAAGTGGCAACAGTGGCGGATCTAGGATTTTCCTAAGGGGGCGGTACCCCTAAGGGGGGGCGGAACCCTGACTTGGGCGGAAAAATTAGCCGTTTTAACCCGAAAATCGCTGAAAATCGCTGAAAAATGCTTAATTTTGCGCACTATTTTCGGCCAATGTGGGGCGGCCGCCCCCTCCGCCGCCCCCACCTAAATCCGCCCCTGAGTGGCAAGGAAGTACACCAATCCTATCAGTGACGTGATTTGCGATGGAGCTGGGAACTCAAAATGCGACAAAAGCGCGTACCTCAAATTATGGGCTCAACATTTGACAGATCTGCTGCATAATGCGCTTCCACTTCTGAAGCAGCACCGCGTCATTCCAGCACCAGCAACGTATAATACAACGGATGGACCTCCTACCCGGGTAAAGATCACCAAAGTAATTAAAAGATTACGGAATGGAAAAGTCCCAGGTTTTGATGGCATAAATCCAGAACTTTATAAATGTTATCAGGAGACATTAGTTTCCTATCTCCAGCAACTCTTCAAAAACAGCTGGGAAAGTGAGAGCATTCCAACTGATTGAGAAACTGCTATTTTAATACCGATCCATAAAAAAGTGGACAGGACAAAGTGCATGAATCAGAGAAGTATTTCTTCGCTAAATATTGCCTACAAAATCATGGGAAGAATCCTGCTGAATAGGCTTTTTAACGAAAGAGGCAAGAAAACAAGAGAAGGTCAGGCTGAATTAAGACCAGGACGTCACTGCGCCGATCAGATGTTTTCCCTGCGTCAGCTCCCGGAACTTAGAATTCCGTCAGAAAACACATATCGCCTTCATCAACTTCGCAGCGGCCTTTGACAGTATTGACCGACCCAACATATGGCCTCGATTATAATCCGATGGAGTTCTAACTAAGACTTGCCAAGTAATAGCTGCTCCCGATAGAACAACAACATGCAAAATTAGAGTCTGTGGAAATTAAAGTGAAGAATTTGAAATTTCAACTGGCGTCCGACAGGGTCGCATTTTGTCCCCTTTACTACGCAATTATTGTATGGACTGCATCCTAGATTCAGCATATACAGAAACAACATAGGGTATCTTTTCGCATCCATCGGGCAAACGAATAACAGACCCTACCCTTGCTGATGACATCGCGGTCGTAGTAGAAACTCAAGATAATCTGCAAAACGTGTTGAATGCTATACAAAGAGAAGCTGCGTCAGTTGGACTAAAAATAAACGCCTCAAAGACCAAATATTTAACATCTGGCGACTGAGACCTTGCACTGAAACAAGAGGATGATAATATTGAGGCCGTCGATCCAAAATAACGGCTACAGGTGGGCACCTGAAGAAACAATAGCCAGAGTCCAGAAAGCTTGGAACATTTTTAGCTTACTGCTAAATTCTGGAAAAGAAAGGAACAAACGAAGATGCGTTTATACAGGGCCGTAACCAGGAAGGAAGTGGAGGGGGGCTGCTCCCCCTCCGGAATGCGAAAAAAATTTTCCTCCATAGAAAATTGGTGAAGTGCGTCTAAGACACCACCAACACAGGTTTTTAGCGCATTTTTGAGCTGGTAAACGCAAAATTTTCGTGGCGCTTCGTGACAGATTTGTTGTTTACGTATAGTCTATTGCACTAAAAATCGCTCAAATTTGAGCTAGACATACAGCGAATGTCAATTTTTCCGGCGCTTTGCGCCGGATTCTTTGATCGGCTATAGTTTTTGCCTTCTAGCTCACTCAAAACAGCTTAAATTTGAGTTATGACACAAAAACATGACATTTTTCTAGCACATCACGCCGTATTCATTGATTATGTTTTTCAACTTCTAGCCCGCTCGAAACCACTCAAATTTGAGCTCGACGTGCAGAATATGTCAAAATTTTTTCATCCGTATCGTTTTTCTCTGTAAAGCGCAATGATAAAATATAGAGGCGAGAGATAAGAAATAATTCGCTGAATACACGTAGCAGGGGGTTGCACGGGCCCCCACTTAAATTTCAGTTTTATGAACAACGAGAGAAACACACAAATGTAGTACAGACTAAGAAAAACCTCACCCGACTGGCCTGGAAATAAGATCTTTTTCGGATGGATGCGGCGGATGATAGAACAAAATTTGAACAAGCAATTCAAAGCTGATAAGATAAGGAGCTAAAAGATGACGAATCCTGCGCCAGTGGCTACTTTGGCCGAACAATACGCAACCGTACAAAAACGGTGTAACGATTCAAAATGGTGTGAGAGTTCGAAACGGAGATTCTCCATCCTTAACCGGTAGTCCTCTACTGATGAAAAAATGAAATTTTTAAAAAGTTATTCAAAAATCATTTCTACGACCGCGTTTACACTACTTTCTTAAACTCTCTTTCTACAAGATTAACGGGACAATCATGCCTGATCTTTGTGTTTCTACTCTCCACAACCAAAACTCACACCTTCAAGTTTCGACTTCCCGGAAAAACTTCCAAAAATGTTGTTTTAAAAGTTGTTATCGATATTTTAGCTCAAAAGTGTTATTTCATTCGTGTTCAGACCAAATAGCCATTTTTAACTAATATTTTAATAATTTCATTGAAATTTCGGAAATTACTTCTGCCGACTTTGATACCCGACTCAAACAATTTAAAAATAATTATAAAGGAAATGAAAATGAATTACTACTTAAATTGCTTTAATTACATACCTTTCGAAATCAAGACCATCTAAAAAGTGTACCTATGATCTTAAAAAATATGGCCACGATTGCTAATAGATTATTAATTTCAGAACCGACAGTTCGCCATAAATAGTTTCATAAAAATGAGCTTGTTAAGCGAGAATCGTAAACCAAGAGAAACCTAAAGTTTAAACCTGCACTTACATTATGAGAGAATTATGAATAATCCTTTAAATTTGTTTTAATTTACCAACATCCCACCTTTTTCATTTTCTTTAAGTTTAAAATCTTTCATAATTCTCTTCATAATGTACATAATGGCGGGTTTAAATTTTAAGTTTCTCTCGGTTTTAAACTCTCGCTTAGCAAGCTCATTCTAAAAAATTATTAATTTTATATTAATTGATAATATGCATGTCCCGGGGCCGACTGTTTCAGCCGGGGTTTAGGCCCCGGCGCCGAGAACCGGGCAGAGATGTTATTTATACTAACATAAGCTGACCCTATAAGTGTGCGCTTAAAATCGTTTGCGATACTTTCGGCACTAATGCTTATTAATATAGGTGCAAAGAAGGGATAAGTTAAAGGGTTCTAATCTTAAGAAGGCTTTTAATCGAAAGTCAAAGGAATAAGAAATATGTATGTTTTGAAATGTATCAATTACATTTCTGGGTCCAGTTACACCAAGCTAGGGGTGTAACAGTTAGGAGTAAAGGTGTACATTTCGGTTGCACCATCTAGGAGCTAGGAGTCTCCAAATCAGGAGTGTAGGAGTAACATGAGGATCGAAGCGGACATTTTAGGAGCAAGTTTAGGCGTAATTTTTCAGGTGGGTTCCACCACGCTTAGGAGTGTTTTTTAGGAGTAAATTTAATTCTTATCTTTGCACAAAATGTTAGGAGTGTTCGTCCTCTCCTAGAGCTATCGGTTGTATTAAATTAGTCTTTTTTGACCGCGATGAATAGTACTAGCAGTGATAGTGATGATGCAATTATTGAACAAATACGCCGAAAAAGAGTCTGCAAGCAGCGCATCAATTTTGATATTGATAATTTCGAAGAATAATTTTTACTGTCACGGCAAGCAACGGAACGTGTTTGGTTGATAATTGGACGGTTTTTACAGCCAAAGAGTTACATAGGGCACTTTCTACGAAGCAACAGATTTTATCAGCTCTAAGAATCTTACTTACCGGAAAAGTTTAGGATATTTTGTGGGAAAATTCGATCCATTGTTCAGCTTATTAAACAACGTATTTGGCATAAAGTCGCAGATTTTCGAAATAGCTTGCCTGAGTTGAATGAAAATGCTCGAAAATTTATGGACATTGCGAAAATCCCGTCTAAGAAACTCCTAGAAACACTCCTAAAATTACTCCTTAGTTGGAAGTCTAGGAGTGAAGAGAGTTCACTCCTAGAAACCGTGAAAAAATTACTCCTATGTCAGGTGTAAGTCGTGCAACCCGATTTAGGAGACTCCTCAGCCAGGAGTAAATTTGCTCCTAACTTCTAACTCCTACACTCTAGCTCATCAGTTTATGGTAATGATAAACACAAAACAAGCATTGTACTTGACAATATGCATGTTAAAGGGCAGTCCCATAGATCAAAATATAAAATAGGCGAAGTGAGTCTGGAACACCACCAAAACAGGTTTTTAGCGTACTTTTGCGGTGGTAAAGTCAAAATTTTCGGGCGCTTGGCGCCGTATTTATTGTTTATGTTTTTGTCTTCTACGCCGCTCAAATTTGAACTTAGCACGCAGAATATGTCAATTTTTTTCGGCACTTAGCGGCCAATTATTCATTAACCGTATTGCTTCGCTCTGTAAAGGCACAATGATTAAATACAAAGGCAAGAGATAACAAATAATTCGTCGATTAAGTGATGAGAAATCAGCTTAAATGATAAATTGGCTTTATGCATATCAATATGGGATAAAGTGAAAAAGTTTCAAAATTATTTTTGAAACTTTTCTTCCCAGAACTCGCCTGGTATACGCTCCAAACGTGCCTATATTTTCGCCAGTGGCGGATCAAGAATTTTTAAAGGGGGGGGGCGGTACCCCTAAGGAGGGGCGGAACCCTGACTTGGGCTGAAAAATTAGCCGTTTTAACCCCGAAAATCGCTAAAAATCGCCTTAAAATGCTTACATGTGCGCACTATTTTCGGCCAACCCGCCCTCCCCAAATCCGCCCCTGATTTTCGCCCACCTCCTAATGGCTAACGAGATATCTGGCCTCAACAATTTTCGGCCCCCCTGAAATAAAATCCTGGTTGCGGGCCTATTCATAATTGTTTTACATAAATAAATCGGAAAATTATTAATGAAAAATAGTCAAAATTATCACCAAACTATGCTAACGCATTACGCGAATTAATTCATTCGTAAATACATGCGTGCGGCGAAACACTAACCGTACAATATCGTAGTAAAAAGGAGAAGGACCAAAAAGACGCCCACGGACCACAAGGGCGAAACGAGGCCAAAAACGGCTACCGAAATTAAAGCGCACGCAGCGAATATACACGAAACGGCGACCCAGCACCACTTGACCTCCCTGGCTTCCATCCACGATCGGGAGAACAAGCCGAGCGACTCTAACGAATGGAAAACAAACCGACGATTGTACAAAATTTTTCATGTTTAAACCGAAACGCCGCGAAATAAGAAGTTTTAAATGCAAAAACAATACAACCAGTGGCGGATCTAGGATTTTCCTAAGGGGGGAGGGGGCGGTACCCCTAAGGCGGAGACCCTGACTTGGGCGGAAAAATTAGCCGTTTCGACCCGAAAATCGCTAAAAATCGCTCAAAAATGCTTAATTTTTCGCACTATTTTGGGCCAATGGTGGGCGGCCCCCCCGCCTTCACCCTAAATCCGCCCCTGAATACAACGCTGTAGATAAGAATTGAGAATATTAGAGTATAAAAACACATCTCAAAAAAGAAAGGAACGCGAGACAAATACAAACAAAAGATTAACGACAAATGCGAGCTAAATGTTTACATACCTTATAACCGTTTTGATAATTTTTATTCCAAAAATCAAACATTAATTCACCTCGCAACTTGTTGAGCAAGAATGATTTGCCCGAACCCCATTTGGCGTACAAACCGACGCTCAACGGCAAACACAGCAGAGGCTCGCAAAGAACGTCCGCCAATATATTACTGTATATATCGTAACCTAACATCGCTTCGGTGTGAACCTGCGATTCGGCTGGGCCGAAAAAATTTTAATACCTATAGCGGCCCGGCCGTATTAGTAGACGTTAGGCGAACTGAAATTTGTCCGGATAAATCGCTAGCGACGAAAAAGAGGGAAAAACCGCAATTTCGAGTCAAAATAAAATAAAATAAACTACGCGATTTCGCGGCCGAAGTTTAGTTTAGGAGCGCGCGAATATACCGAAAGCCGAGTCGTTAGGAATAAAAATTACCGAAAATGTGCGGCAAAATGGGTTGACCCCTGGCCCGGTCGATGCTATAGGGCGTCTCTCCCGCTTTGTTGGGCTGATAGAGCAGCCGACTATCCTGCGGCCTGGACAACAAAACCTGCGTCAGACGACGACTGCGCGATCTCAACGCGATGTGTAAACTAGTGTCGCCTCTCTAAAAACGTAAGCCCTTTGCCAAAATCCAATAATAAATGTTGGTCGCTATCAATTTTTTATCATCAATCTTTAAGAAATTGATTTTCCTTGAGCTCATTTCTAAATTTTATATTTGTATTTACGGAAAACTGCTTTATTTCACGAAAAGCGTTTCGACGCGATTTAGGCGCGTTCTACGCTCATTGATATTTCGAAAATTTTTACGATAGATCTTCGAGAAAAGAATTTCTTACTCGCAAATAACGATAAAGCGAGACTAATAATTTTTCTCGAATATTTGTCAATTGCCGCAACAGTAGACACCTGTGAATATTTTCCTTCGAAGATCCTTTTTAAACAACGCGTTCCGAATCTATGATTGACGGCCCTCGTAAAAATTAGTATACTATCACTCGACGAATCCTCTCATCAGGCACGTAGCTGGGGGAATGGGTCGGACCCCCAAATTCAGGAAAAGCGGAAAATAGGACTTTCCGTATGTCTATTTTAGGCTTACAAATTGGGCCCCCCAAAATAGGAGGGCCAGCTACGCGCCTGCTCCTCATTATGCGAAAGGATATAATTCTATAAAACATTACGTTTTCGTAAATTTCTTAAAACCCCTCAAAAAAGGCCGTTGTATAATTAATGTACGTGCGTCAGAATGGCGTTGCGAATTTTTCATCGATCGCCGCGATAACCTAAGTTTACTAATAATTTTGTATTTACCCGTTATTACTAACATTCTCCCCCTGTACGTAGATACAAATAAACTTATTCAAAAACGAAAGGCGTTGACAAAAAGCAGACGCTCGCGAACAAGAAAACATCTCATGTCGCATTACGTTTAGCAGTTGCGATAAATTTTATAAATTTACTAATACGTCGTCGTACGAACTTATTTCTTAGGTTAATCGTAACGTGATAAAATCAACAATACCTTATCCGCGGCAGAAACTTTTGACCCGCTTTGCACGAGCAATTGTACGGCCATTAAATTTCGGCATTTGGTGGCTTTCAGCAACGGCGTGTCCCCATCCTAACGCGCAATAAAAGGGCATAATCGTAATTCCGCGTTCAGAAAGTACAATTTCGCAAGAAAAACCGAGGTAGCCGGTCAGCCTCTACGACCAGCGGCGGATTTAATTTTAAGGAGCGGGGTGAGGAGGAGGGGCGGCCGCCCCATACCTATTGGCCCAAACTAGTTGGCGAGATAATGAAGGGATATGCGGTCTGCGATGATTCTTGGCGCTCCGGTGATATAATTCCTGAAATTTTATCAGCGCTTCGAGAAGGAGGATACCCATACGTGTACAGCGTGGGAATAGTGGGGATCGAGCCCGGAAAAATTTTTAAAAAGTACATTTTTTTATCTCAAAAAACGATGGGTACGCGTCAAAAACACCGTTTTTGACCTTTCGGGCAATGCTCGTTCTTTTTAGAACATAAATACATGAAAAATTTTCATAAAAAAATCCAAAAAAAATTGAGCAAATCGCAGAAAATATACTCAAAGAATACGTATATGGCGCGAAGCGCCGAAAATTAAGTTTTTGAGCCAAAAGTGAGCTAAAAACGCTTGAAAGGCACACTTTTACAATTTTTTGGAATAAATGAACGTTCTGGGGTCAACCCCCAAGGACACGTATGATAATACCTATCAATGACATTTATTTACTGGCGACCCGGAAGCCATTTTTTGCCCATGGAATAGATTTCAAAAGGATTTCGAGAGCGAAAACGGCTCATTCGGCAGAGATTTATTATATTTTCAAGCGTTAAGTTTTTAAAATTTCTGACGTTCCGCGTCAAATGCCGCAAATATTGCAAATCGAGCAATAAATCAAGCTTCTAAACGTCCTTTCGCCTAAATCTCACAAATTTTTCGGCGCTTCGCGTTAGCTTTCGAAAAAATCAAAGGAATTTAATCATTTTCTCCCGCACAAAATAGAAAAACCGTTATTCCTCACGAGTAGGAGAAATTTCTGAACCTATTTTTGACTGTTTTTGGAAAAGTTTGGGTACCGCTTTCTCAGGAAAATCGTAGATCCGCCACTGTCGAGGTCTATTCGATCAGCATAGCTAACGAAACTCACAACTTCACATTTCTTAATCAGTTTCTTTCGGCGTACAGTATACGTACGTATATCAAAGTTACAAAACTATGTACTTAAACCCTGCCCCCGAGGATAGAGTTTTTAAACCTACCCCTACGAGACTTTAGAGCAAAAACTCGCCTTTTGGGGCCATTTTCAGCAAAAAAATACAAGATTATTTACTAACAGAAAATTGACACAATACGCTAATGTGACAATTTGGGACAAGAACGATTAAAATAAAACATAGAGCAAAGATCATAACGTAAACAATTTCAAAATTCCTGCTAACTCTCTTTTATTAGGCGCTTTAGCGCGATACGTTAAAAGTTTTTTAAATTTTAACTAATGATATTTTATATTAATGCGATTATAAAATACGAAAATTAAAACACATTGTAGCACAGTCGTTGCGTATTTCTAAAAAGTAAGGGGGTCGCAGATAGAGCAACAACAAAATTCTGGAAATTGCAATGCAAGATTGCCGAGGTCAAAAATGGTCTGAAGATTTGGTATGGCGAAAGAAGGCATTTTCGAAAATGTCTCAGCGAGCTACTATCCATCGACACAAAATCGCGAAAACACAAAAAATTTTAAGATCTGAATTCGAACAGGTATCGCTGGAGGCGGTATTCGACCTTCTGGAGGTACTACCCGATTCCCGCGCCCCCGCGTTGTAAAGCAGTCTACTCAATCGGTACGAGGCTCTCGAAAGGCCGAATCGTTGCTCAATTAAGCCAATAAGCCGATATTACGCCTAATTTTTCGAGCAGCGCATCTCGGCGTACTATCCTATAGTTGAGAGGAAAAAAGAAACCAAACCGCGCGCAACAAATGCGAGAAAAAATATAAGAAAATGGCCGAAATTTGGGCAAGTTGAAGACCCGAGCCGCATTTAAGCGCAAATGAAGAAGAAAGAAACCTTATTTCTGAGTTCAGTATTGGGTTTGTGGCCGACGAGAAGCGCCAAAATGTCAACGAACCCTTTGTCTATCGAAATATGCAGAGCAGTTCGTCCATCCTAAAAGGCAATAAGATCTTATAATGAAAAAACCTAAGTTAAGGCGCGATTCGAACGCTAACTTCGTCTTGCGAATCAACATCCGCGTATTTCGCTAAAAGCATCTTCACCACTTCGCTTTGACCGCTTTTCACGGCCTTCATAAGTACGCTCTCTTTCTTCTGAACGAAAAAATTTAGTAAACGCTAAAACTTAGCCCAAATTAAGTTTTTAAATTAAGTAATATTAAATTAAATTTTAAATTTTAATAAGTTAATTTTAAATTAAACCAAATTAAGTCGCCGGCGCAATCATCGCAGTTCGTTCGTATCCAAAGAATTTAGTCAATATTCATCCGACTTTAGGGTCGACCCAACGAACGGAAATAAAGTCGCCGCATTTTTCATTATAAAAATCCAACTTTAGACAAGACATATCGTTTCTTCCGTTACTTTCATCCACGGACGATGATTACGCTCAACGTTTTGAGAAAAACGAACGAAAAACTACATTTTTTATGCGTAAATCGAGCAAGACTTAAAAGTCGAATAATTTTAATGATAGTCGCAGCTTCAAAAGGCGCGTAGTCTAATAAAATAAGTAATCCCTTTTACAATGGGCGCGTATCGGAGACTTTTTGCAATCATTCGTCAATTGGCTCAAAAACATGTTTTGACGCGGTTGAGGTGGAATGAAAATATTTAAAGAACGTTTTATAGGCTATTTCGACCATATCAGTCGTTGAAACGCCGAAAGAAATTCGTGGAGATTATATTTTACTGTTTTGGATTTCGGGAATTTTATCTTCCCCACGCCGATCCCGACTTTGCGCATCTAGAGTCCATCTAGCCCTTCCTTCGGCGCAACTCTGGATAGAAGCCTGCGCGGAAAAGTTCACATTTTACTATTGTCGACTTTTAGCGAGTTGCGAAATTCGGCTGATCGTGTTGATTTAAATTGCGCCGTTGAGTCTAGGCGCGCGCCTTACCTCATACCGACTTAGTCCAAATTAGCATTGAGGAGCACCAAATTTTGAGGGGGTCTGGGTGCTGAAAATACATATAAAAAATGAAGATTTTGAGGTTCTATCGATTTAGAGAGCCTTTAGGATTCTCCGGGACGTCTACGCCTCCCCCTACTACGCTCGCGCGCGAATGCAACATCCATACAAGTTCCGTCGTGAAAAATGAAAAGCGTGCTTTTCTTC
This sequence comes from Mermis nigrescens, assembly GCA_036768485.1. NCBI lineage: Eukaryota > Metazoa > Nematoda > Enoplea > Mermithida > Mermithidae > Mermis > Mermis nigrescens. The sequence goes on along the minus strand of JAVLUZ010000141.1, from coordinate 3,998,397 downwards.
TGATCGTATTTTACTTTTCTCTCGGTTTATCAACTACGAATATTTGGAAGCTTTTTCCGTCATCGACTTTAAACGAACAGACGCGAGTAAGCGCCTTTTCCTTTTTACAAAAGACGATACCTACGCAATGTAAAATACGTGAGATACGCTACGCACAGGGGCGGATTTAGGGGGGGCGGAAGGGGAGGGCGGCGGCCGCCCCTTCCATTGGCCCAAAATAGTGCGCAAAATTAAGCATTTTTGAGCGATTTTAGCGATTTTCGGGTTAAAACGGATAATTTTTCCGCCCAAGTCAGGGTTTCGCCCCCCCCTTAGGGGTGCCGCCCCCCCCCTTAGGCAAATCCTAGATCCGCCACTCGCTACGCAATTTGATCAATGCGCAAATAAGGAGTAAACGATCACCCTGTCCGCAATATTGACGTATGAACCGTAAGCGAGTAGCATTTCCGTAATCTAAACAATAAACAACACGAATCGGTGGCTAGAATAAAAATTTGGCGGAAATATTAGCTTAATAATAACGCAGAAAGATTCATTCGAAGGAAGTGTTAGCTAAACAAAATGTGGTGTCGCGGTTTTTTATTATTTCCCAAGAAAAAAGAAGTAAATAACCCTCTTTTATCATCAAATAGACACGAGAAACTTATTTTAACAAATTCCGTGGGAGGTTTAAAATCGAGACTCTTGTCATAAAGACGATCAATCTACACTACTCGCCATGAATGTTTACGCTTTAATAAGCTTCTAGAGCTTGTTAGGGTTATATCTTCAACACGGCGGTCCTATTTCCGCCCACGCACGACCGACGTGTTAAAGATATAAGCCTTAACAAGCTCTATCATCCTATGGAGCATATTAAAACGTAAACATTCGTAGGCGAGCACTGTAGGTAGAGAACGTCAGCCAGAATGGAATGCGCCATGTATCTTTATGAAGCGAAAAACGCTTTTATTTCTGCCATGACTCTACTTTTCAAATTGAACCTCACGCAATTTATCGCAGATGCGCGTACGTATGCAATGATTTACTTACAATAACTATACTATAAATAAACTAAACAATATGGATAATCTCAATTTCTACCGAATGAAGATACTATAGTCTTGGCCTCTAAAACAAACCACTTTTCATGTTTTTTGCATATATTCATTGCGCACGCACCCCAGTCTAGAAACTTATATAATCGGAGCACTCTCCACGTCGATGCTCCATCTTTCGCCACTTACTTGATTTCATAGATCCCTTTAGTCTTGGAGAAAAAATAGATCAAAGTCAAAAATAAAAAAACCAGCAAATTCCATATGGTAAGTAAAAAAAGTTCCATTTGGTAAGTAAAACAAAAAAATAAATAAAAAAAGTTTCCCCAAACGTTCCACGAAGTGCGTGATTTGCAGCGTAAATTAGTTAGATTCACTTAACGTGATCATATTTTTTAAAAAAGTCATTTATTCCGATATTTCCGTTGATTTCATCACATTTATTTAAAAATCGATAATTTTTTCTGAATTTTATTAAAAGTTCTATAAATTTCACAAATAAGTCTTCAAAAGATAAAAACAACTCTAGGTAAGTCTCTTCTACATCCTCTGCAAGAAATCAGTGCACAATTATGCAATTTGATGAATAGTAATTTCGTTGCCATGACAACGTATAAATAACGTTGGTCTTTTTATAGGTTACGGTCAGGGGCGGATTTTGGGGGCGGGGGGCCGCCGCCCACCCCCCCCCCCCCATTGTGCCCAAAATAGTGCGCAAAATTAAGGATTTTTGAGCGATTTTGAGCGATTTTCGGGTTAAAACGGCGACCCCCCTTAGGAGATTCATGGATCCGCCACTGGTTACGGTGGATTTTTTTAGGTTACAATCGAACTTTTCTGGGAGTTTTTGGGGTGTTTCCCATTTTTAGGCGAAAAAACAAATATCAGGCATCATGTAAGGTGCTACGAGGCACATTCCTGCTAAGTTTTGTAAAAATTGACGCTGGTTTTTGGAAGTTACAACTGGTTTTTTTCAGGTTTGATTAGCTATGTGGATGACATAGGACAACTGCATCTTTTTCTAACATTAGCCTGCAAAGACTGCCCAACGAGAAAACATAAAAGATTCCAGCAAATATGAATAACGGTTAGAAATACTGACTCTCAAAAACGCTGAAAAAATCATAAAAACGGCAGTTTTTTGTAACTTTCCGACAAATTCACATCTCAAGTTTCTGAATGATCCGGAAAGAGATCAGGGATCGGTTTTAATCTTCGCGGCATAGTTGTTCGCCAGTATTATATCATCAGTCATCTCCTTTTGGTTATGGAAAAAAGGGTGGTTTTTATATTTGCAAATCGATTGGTTTTTTTTAGAGGCCAGCACATGTTTTGACAGCTTTAAGCTTTCTTCGGATCACCTTATTATACGTATAATAAAAATATAGGAAATTTATAACTTTCATGATCCGATTCTTCGTACGCGTAACGGCTCGTAATTTCCGGGTGGGAGAGGGTCCGGCCATTTTGGAGGGGAAGGGATAAAGATCTGGAAGGGGTCAAAAACTTTCTAGCTTCGGTCAGATGGGGTACAGCCGAATGCGAGTAAGATGAACCTTCATGCCCCTCTTCATTATATCAAACTTGAATAACACAACAATGATAATATTTCATTATGGTTCTTCATTTTCTTGCGTTTCATTCAAAAAAGGGAAAATTTAATCAAAAACTCGTATTAGACTGAATCTGGACAAAACGAATCTTGGGCATTCTCAGTGGCGGACATACATGTAACAGAGGGGATGGACGATCCCCACAAAATCGGACATCCGCCATCCCCCAAAAGCCAATTTTTAGAAAAAATCGAATTTTTTGGCCATTTTTGGCCAAAAATTGTAGGATCGTTTACCAGCCCCCTAAAAATGGCCAGGACCAACAAATTTCGAGCCGTTACGTGTATGGTGGCAAATTTAGGGTTTTCGGAACATAAGGAGCAATACTCCAATTTTTTAGAGAATAGTCAAAATAGGCCAAAAAATCCGCTATTCAAATGCAAAGTAGCGTTTTTCGCCGTTGAATATACTTGCCTAATTTTAGTCACAATGATCTCTGGTGAAAAATTTCACACACAATTTTGGGCAATTTGGCGTAAGATTGCTAGAATTTCTTCAACTATAGGTAAAACCCAGCGAAAGAGCCGGAAAATTGGTGAAATTTCGACAGAAAGATGAGCCAATAATTGCTTCACTGTTTCCCGTTTTTGTGCATTTGAAGTAACGCTTACGGTAGCATTCAACGCGAAACGAAAAACTATTGGATTTTATGTTAGAATAGAAGAAAGCTATAAAAACATCACTTCCAGGCAATGTTTTTGCACAAGGCCCATTTGTACGTGTACAAAGATGGTCCCCAAGAGGCACGTAGTTGGCCGTCCTATTTTGGGACCAACACCAATTTTGGGGTTCCAAAGCAAAAAAAAAGCCATATTTTCCGATTTTTGTGAATTGGGGGGGGGTTGGTCCGGACCCCCCAACTTCTCCAGAGCTACGTGCCTGGTCCCAAAAGTCTTTGTACATTTTGTAAACAAAAATTATTAAGTACTATAATATGGTACATTAGCGATTTTTAGGTACAGTAGCGATTTTTGTGCGATAAAAACAGAGTTGTTCGACTTTTGGTAGTGAATTTTAGCTGATTCCAGGTTTCTGAAGGTAAAAATCACTTAAAATCGACTTGAAACGCGCGAAGCATGACAAATTTGCATTTTTCTTTTCGGAATTCCATTTATATCCATTATAAAGATATATAGAACACGCAATTATCATTTCGGAAAACTATGCGACGAAAATTTTTGCGAATTTTTAGACCTTTTTTTAAATTTTTGTCTACCCAAAAATCTTTGTACATGTACAAAGACCATCCCAAAAAGTCTTTGTACATTTCCCGAATACAAAAAACGTGCTTCCGGGCCGCCAAGAATGTGAATAAAGATAATAAATAGGTATTTCCAGTGTGAAGCGACGAAAAAATTGGAGAAATTACGATGGTCGATAGTCGAAAACCATCGCACATAAATATCTTTGACCAATGGGAGGGAGGGGTCACTACACGCCGCCCTCAAATCGATTCCCGCTAACACTCACCAACGTGTCCGCAATTTTGAAAAATCATTTGAAAAATAATTCACGAGTAAATAACACATAAGTATTTAGTATTGAATGGTAGTATAAATAAGCGTGGGTCGTACAAACCTTGTCATCGCCCGATTGACACGAATGAGCGAGCGCAGTTAAGCCATCCTGGTCCACCGTATTCACATTGGCCGACTTTTCGAGCAGCCTTTCGACGATTTCTCCGTGACGACCTTTGACCGCGGCTATGAGAGGGGTCATACCACTTCTAGAATGTGCGAAAAAAATATGATGGAAAAATGTAAAAATGGTTAACAAATAGATCGAAAAAGGCGCATAAATGGTATATGGAGATCATAAAAACTAGCAAAATTGTTAAAAGCGCTTTTATAATTAAAAAACTGATAACAAAATGAAAATTACGTTTTTTACAGATTTTATCCAGTCGGACGGAAACCGTATTGATACTGTACGAAAGATGATAAATTTCAACATAATTAAACACGTGAGAAGTGTTTCGAATTTAAAGACAAAGATAAGTAACGGCACGATTTAAGGATCACTAAAATCAACCAACTAAAAATGAGAAAATGAAGGTAAACGTGTAAAAAACCGAATACGAGTCATCAAAGTAATCAGGCACGTATCTCTCGGGGTAATGAGGGGTTCGGACCCCGAAAATTCAGAAAAATCGGAAAAATAGCACTTTTTAAACGTTATTCTGTTGCTATTTTGAGCCTTTTTGGGCTTAGTCCCGCCAGAATAGGACGGCCGGCAACGTGCCTGAAAGTAATTAGGCAACGCGATAACTTACAACGCCAACCACATCGATTGGACATCCGGAGTCCAACAAAGAAATCGCTCCTTCCAAACATCCTTTTTTGCAAGCCCAAAACAACGCATTGTTGCCAAACTAAAACAACCATCGCATTAGCACCGATCTGAGCCGCATTGCGCAAACTTAAAAATCTGCGCCGCGATAAATGCTTCGTTGCGTAACCGAAAAATCAAAAAAATTCAATGAAATTCTTTATCTAATTTAGCTAATTTTCGTCCAGATTTCAACAATTTAATATTTCACTATCAAACTTAATTCAAGCGAGCGATTCCGAATCGTATATTAGAAGATATAAAGGGCTGAAAAAATAAAGGAAACACGAGCCTTATACATATATGCATTTTCTCAAAAATTTCACTGGACGACAAATAATAACTTTCTTATTCCTTATCCAAAAATTTAGGATGAATCCGAGTCCGTTTTTTGCGCTTACGTGTTTCGAATATGAGTTTTAAACTTTTCTATCACTTAAAATTTTTAAGATATCCGCGTATTAAAATTTATAGAGTCAAAGCTAACAGAATTGTTCAACGCGGTCTTTCAAGAATAGTTGGGCGCAATGTGCGAGTTTTTAATTGATTTTTTTATTTTCTATTCTATTTTTTATTTTTTCAAAAAATGCGTCTTTTTTGATAGCCATTTTTATCCTAGGTTTACAAAATTTTCAGTAGTACTCACTAATGAGATTTACCGACTTCCTCTTGGCGCTCGAAAAGCTAATTTTTACACCAGGAGAGCACTAGCGGATTCAGGAAAACATTTTCGGGGGCGCCGAAAATTCGAAGTCGGATATCTCGAGAACCATCTACTATATATTTTTGAAAGTTTGTTTGTTTGTATGTTCGTATGTTTGTGCCGGGTTGGCTCCGGCCCAATGAAATTTGGTGGGCTGATATTTTGGGCCGAGGTCGGTCCAATGGGGGAAGGAGCCGTAGCGATCTTGAAATTTCGACAAACGCACCCATTGGCCCTGGGCAGGGAGGGAGCAGGGTTTGGCCCCTGTGCTATAAGCCTCCACGATTTCGGGAGATGGCCGATTTTTTGCTATTTTTTTCAAAATTAGTTTATACTGTTTGTATAGGGATACCCCGGCCAAGAGGAGCATGCCTGGCGACACTATGTACATTGTTATATGTTATAGCATTGGTCGGCACTGTGAAACATCAAAATACGGGTTTAACCAAATGATGCTATAACATAGGCAATTTTATAAGATAGGCATGGTATGAGATACTATGTGCAACAAGATAAGCAATGCTATAAGATAGGACGTGATATAAGATACTCTGTGCTACGGGATAGGCAATACTATAAGATAGGACGTGATATAAGACACCCCGTGCTACAAGATAGGCAATGCTATAAGATAGAACGTTATAAAAGATACCCCGTGCTACAAGATAGGCAATGCTATAAGATAGGAAGTGATATAAGATACCCCGAGCTGCAAGATAGGCAATGTTATAAGATAGTATGGGATATAAGATACCCTGTGCTACGAGATAGGCAATGCTATAAGATAGGTTTGGTATAGATACCCTGTCTGTGCCATAACATGCAGTGATATAAGATAGGAGATACCATCAGCTATAACATATCACGTGATATATGACACCCTTTGCTACAACAAACAAAAAATTTTTAAAACATCAAAAATATGGTTTGACCGAAAAAATTTTTCAAAACATCCTAAAACATCAAAAATATGGTTTGACGAAAAAAATTTTCCAAAACATCCCAAAACATCAAAAATATGGGTTTGATTAAAAAAAATTTCCCAAAACATCCTAAAACATCAAAAATATGGTTTGACGAAAAAAATTTTCCAAAACATCCCAAAACATCAACAATATGGGTTTTATTAAAAAAATTTCCAGAACACCCCAGAACATCAAAAATATGATTATGGCTAAACAATTTTCAAAACCATTCTGTAACGTCAAAAATATGGATTTGATCAAAAAAATGGTTGACAAAAGACATTTTAAAAAAATCCAAAAATAAAATATGGTTTGTACCAACAATTTTTTTAGAAATATCCCAAAAACATCAAAAGTCTTGAAAAATAAAAAATACAAGAGACATATTAATTCCATATAGCTATCACGGCCTAAGTTCAGCCCGGGCAACGCCGGGCAGCTCAACTAGTTAGGAGATAAGCAAAAATAAAGCCAGATTTGAGCGTATCTCGGCGAGCTCTAAACGATGGTGAAGACAAATTTCAAAATAAAATTTCAAAAATTTTCGACCTTACTCAATATTGATATGCAGGAAATTGATCATTTGAGCTATCTGCGCAACCAATTTCTCATAATGGAATTCACGAGTGATTTCTTATCTCCTGTCTTTTTATTTAACCATTGTACTTTACAGAGAAAGATGTACAGATAATAACCAATTCGGCGCGAAGCGCCGAAAAAATTGACATATTCTGCAAGTCAAGCTCAAATTTGAGCAGTTCTGAGCGGGTTGTAAGACAAGAAACATAGATAAACAATAAACACGGGGCGAAGCGCCGGAAAAAATGTCATGTCCTCTATGCCCTAACTCAAATTCTGACTGTTTTTGGAGTGAGCTAGAAAACAAAAATCATAGCAGAACAAAAGAATCCAGCGCACAGCGCTGGAAAGAAATTGACATGCTCTCTATGTCTAACTCAGATTTGATGTCGGATTTTTAGCGTTTAGAGGACAAAACCATACATAAATCGATGTAATCCGACGCGAAGCGCCGGAAAATTTTGCGCTTGCATATTTCAAAAAAAAAACGCTAAAAAACCTATTTTGGTGGTGTTTTAGACGTGCTTCACTAAATTTCCATTTTTTCCTTTTAGGGGACCCTTGGTAGAAACAAAAAAAATTTCTTTTCCATTTTCGGAGATGGGGCGGTCCTGCCCAGTCCCAACGAGTCAGGTCCAGTGTCTTTTTTTGAAACAAGGTCCGTTTGCGTATATGGGCAAAGATGGTCCCCAGAAGTCTTTCGTATATTTTGTACATGCAAATGTTTAGTGTACTATAATGAGGTACAGTAGCGATTTTTGTGCGGTAAAACAGGGTTTTCGATCTTTCGTAGTGCATTTGCAGCTAATCTCTGGGCTTCTGACGCCAAAAATTACTAAAAATTGTCTTAAAGTCGGCGCGAAGCGCCGAAACAAGTCGACATTTTTCCTTTTGAAATGCAATTTCTGCGATTATAAAGATATTATAGAATACACAATTAATCTTATTTCCGAAAAGTTTTATGAATTACAGACCTTTTTTTGCAATTTTTGCCTTTCAAAAAATCTTTTACACGTAAAAAGACGGTCCTGAAAAGTCTTTGTACATCGGGAAAAATCGTTACCGAGTACAAAAAAATCACTGGAAGGGTCAGATCACACATTTACATTACCCGACCATGCCTTGGACACGAAAAAATGTAAGAAACACCCTCGCTTTTCTGGGGGACGCGCGTCAGCCTGCTCCCGCGGGAACCCAAAGCTGAGCCACGGAAAATTTTGTAGACAAAATGTTGAAATGTAACGTTAAATTTTTCTGTTGCACAAAATCGGCCGAATTATGGTTCTAAGCTCAGCCTAAAAACAGTTAACCAGCCTTTTCACACTAACAAACCATTACAAATTCTTGCTTTTGAAATGCGTTCTGAGCTGAAAAACGAAACGAAACGAAAAATAGCCGATAAATGGCACACACCTTTAACACGATGTCCAACAAGCGTTCAGGGTTTCAACCGATAAATAACATAGTTCACAAATCATCACTGAAGCACTGGAATATTTTGACTGCTTTAAACACAATGCACGAACACTAACACGAAAAATAATGAGGAATCGGCGCAAAAGCGCGGAAAATTTTTGACGTTTTGACGTTTTTAGCTCATTGGGCGCATTCCAAACTGTATATCATGCTGCTCAAAAGATTTTCAAAAGGGTTTGGGGGGCGGCCGCCCCCGTCGCCCCCCCACTGTATCCGCGCCTGCAGGAGAGTAGTTTTTGAAAGAGTAACGATTTTCGTGATCATGATAATAGTTTTTCAAGTGTTTTTTTGTGCTTTGTGGCGATTGTTGCACTATCTACAAATTAGAAAATTTAATTTTTTCCATCAAAAATGATTACGCCTTTCAAAAGAGGGCGAAAATGACTAATTTATGCATACTGGATGGATTTTTCGACTATTTTTGACTATCTTAGGAAAATTTGAGGTTTTGCCCCTGTCATCAAATCCCGGATACGCCACTCTTCACGTTTTGAATGTTTTTAAACCGATTAAGGTGCGTCAAAAGTTTTTTTGGATATTCACACATTTTGCGAGTCCTCGGTTTCTTGAAAAACCAAACACGCTATTGCGAAACAAAGAACGGATTAAATATCGGCGTAGAAAATTGTTAAAGAAACTATTCAAAATTATTTAGATGCAAGAATATTAAGCCGACGATAAGGTGTGTTCGCAGCGTTACGCGTGCAAAGTACGCGTTACGCAGTCCGACGGCTATATATTTCGAGAACTAAACGTGCGAGGAAAAATCTGAAACAATATCCGGATTCGGCGTACAAAATTGATGTAGGATCCCATAAAATTGTTTCGCAAGGACTCGTAATTTAGTGTTTTTAGCAGCTAATAGATCGGAATGAAACGTTTGTTATACATTTCGTCTTCAAGATCGTAATAACTAAAAGTTAATTGAGAGAATAAATAACTATTTTTTCGATCTTAACCCATCGGTAGTCTAATCTCCCTAAACTTTAAAGTTTTTTCAGAAAATGCGCAGCTATTTTATACGAATGGTTTCGACTAAAATAATAAATGCGAGAAAACTAAGAGCTTTCGTAGGCGACAATAATCGCTTAGAACTAAACAATTTGATAAAAAGTTGCGCTAGAAAATGCTAAAATCGCCATATTTCGATGCGTACCCTATCTCGAACGTCCGTTTTTGCGCCAGAGTTGATCATCACGTTCAAGATGGCGGAATATCCTCTTCCGGCCGCCCAATGCAAAGGCGCCATTCCGTACTTAAAAAAACAATTAATCGTAAGAAAGCGAATTACGCCGTACGTATTTATTTGAAAGTTTTAAACTGATTTCGAAAGGGTACGCGTTAGTTTAAAAAACTCAAGAAATCGGGTCAGATTCACTTTAAATGCGAGTAAAACGACGAAAATGACCAAAGCTTAGGGCGCTAACGCGTACCTACGTACGCAAAAATGACGCAAAAAATCTATCACGAGTTAAAACCAAAAGTCGAATAAAAAATAGTAAATTTGAACTTCAGTCAATGGCGGTGAAAATTCGATAGTCGCATTTGCTTAAAACTACTTTTTGATCGACGTACTCGTCGGTGACGTCCAATTCGGCCTTAGCCTCGGCTAACAATTCGACGACGGGTAAACGATTTTTGTAAACTGCCCAAAACAGCGGAGACCAGCCGCCCACGTCGCATTGCTCCAAATCGGCCTCGGCTTCGATCAAAAGTCGCGCAATTTCTACGAATCCGTTCTTAGCCGCGTTGAGTAACGGGCTCCAAAGCTCCTGCGTTAATCGCGACGATAATCAAAAAAGATCGCATAAAAACGCATTAAATTTCAATCTTAATCAATCTCGAAAGCTCGAGCTTAGAAACGAACCTAGGCCTTAACGTTTACGCGACGAAAGGAGTCGAAAGTCCCACAACCGATTTCAAAATAAAATGAAATCAACAAATTTCTAAATAATGACGGAAGATATTTGATTCGAACGAATCATTTTACGTGTATATGTAGGCCTTTCGCCATCAGGCGCTTAGCCGGCCGTTCTATTTTAGGGGGGACAAACACCAATTTTTGGGGGGACTAAGAAGCGCAAAAAGGCCAAAAACAGCACAAAATCACGTTTAAAACGTCCTATTTTTGGCAGTGGTTAAAACATTCATATTTACGTACGCGTAAAAATTTCAAATTCCCGTCTAAAATCGATCTAAGCGATAGTAAGGAAGGCGTACAAATGATCCGTCTAGGGATGCTGAAGAATTTAAATACTTATCCAAATTTATTAATTGTACCGTTTCCCTAGAAAAAGTATTAATTTATTTTTAAATTAAGCGATTTAAAATTAGCGTATTTGTCTAATTTTTAACGAGTAAAAAAATAATAATTGAAGCACGAAATAATTGTTTATTTGATTGAATTATTAATATATTTATGATTTATTATCTTTATATTTCGTATCATCTTGGAATAACCGACCATAATCGAACAATGCGTAAATTTTTGTTTTATTCTGTCAAATTTTTCAAACAAAAATTCAGAGCTGCGAAATTGATTCGTCCCGCTAAAAGGACAAAATTAAATATATACGTAGCGGGGCGTGATCGCACATCCCAAATTAAATACTAAGAGTTGAACAACAATCGCAAAGCCATACGAGGTCCTTAGCGTCCACGTCGGCGCCGTGATGTATCAACGTTTCGACTACGTCGCGATGACCTAACCTCGCACTCACTATCAATGGAGTTTCGCCGGTCTAAAGCGACGGCGGTGCAAATCAGATATCAGAAAAAATGCAATCGAGCGAAAAGCGCGCTTTCTGTCGTAAAAGCCTCTCATATTCGCTTAGATCCAGTGACGGATCCAGGATTTTCCTAAGGGGGAGAACGCCCTAAGGGGGGGGGGGCGGAACCCTGACTTGGGCGAAAAAATTATCCTTAATTTTGCGCACTATTTTGGGCCAATGGGGGGGGGCGGCCGCCCCGCCTCCTCAAATCCGCCCCTGGTTAGATCCTGCGAATTTCGAGGCCTCTTGGGGTCCTTACCAACCGCATCGAAAAATAAAACATTCAAACGAATGTAAAAGTAGAAATCGATGACAACGAACTGGTTAAAATTTTGATATCAGTCGTAAAGAAACGCCTTTTAATCAAAAAATTCAGTTGATATTTTGATGACTTTTGAAGACGCAAATTTGAAGGGATCGCGGCTTATACGCATTGTAATCAACCGAAAAACAGATAAAACTTAGTCCCGAGCCGTTCAGTATACTATCGCCTTGCCTTGCCAAGCCATAAAGAACAGCGGAAGAAAAATATCTTGAACGGCGCGCAAAAACCAACTGCTTATAATTGTGAAATCATTCACTAACCGAATTCGCGACTTACGGGGATTTGAGATCGCGTGATTTAAAATAACCCTCGCTGAAGAGTCAGTCAGCCAGATGGGTACTGTCCGGCGATTTTTAAATGACGGAATATTTTTGCGTCATTTTTACGTCGAATCTAAAGCAGTAAAAATGTCAAATTATCCAGTTTTTTACTCAAAAACCGTCACAAATTGATCAATTTCGGTATTTTTAGGTGTTAAAAGTGATATAATGCGGTCAAAATAAACTAGAAATGGTTTAAAAGGGGGAATACCGCGAAAAGACGTTTTAATAAGCTATTTTGACCATTTTGGTCGTGTAAGCAACAAAAAACATCGTTTCCGTCAAATTTACTGTTTTTGGATTTCTACGATTTTACCCCCCCCTCACCTTCCGACCCCGATCTTGCGCATCTACATGTGAAATACATTCATATCATTATTCAGTGATTCAGTGAAGCTGATAAAGCTCTAGTACTTCCAACTGCACAGCAAAGTATGAGCATTTGAAGAGTAAATAAGGAAGTTTTTCTATAGCGTCTCTTTCAGGTTCATAAACGATGGAAATGCGTCAAAAACAAGGTTATAAAGCTTTTTAAAATTAAAAGATTAAAAATTAGAAAAATTTCAATTATTATGAATTAGCATGGAAACAATTTAACAGATCGAAATTTTTCATTCAGCGACGCTCTTTCTTCCTGTTTATAGATATAGTATTGTGCTCCAAAAACCCAAGAGAATTTATGTCTCACAAAACCCACTCCCTAACTGACTCGCATTCGGCTAACAGTATCCAGCTTTTGCATGTGTTTTGCGAAGCCCTTACACGTATAGCCCTAATATTGCAGGAGAAAAGTTATGGCTCAATGCACTTTCGAGAAAAAGAGTTTTCCCGAAAACGCTCAAAAACGGCTAAAGGTGGGTTTTGTAGAACCACTCGGGGTTCTTTGATTGTGTCCCGGTTGACCGACAGTCCCGGGTGACCGACAGTCCCGCGTGACCGACAATCCGGGTAACCGACAGTCCCGGTGACCGACAAATGGTTTTAAAAATAGATCTGTCAATCAAAAATTCCCGTCTGGCCGACAGTCCCGGGTGGCCGACAGTCCCGAGTGGCCGACTGCACTGGCTGGCCGACAGTCCTGGGTGGCCGACTGTACCGGGTGGCCGACTGTACCGGGTGGCCGACTGTACTGGCTGGCCGACAGTCCTGGGTGGCCGACTGTACTGGGTGGCCGACTGTACCGAGTGGCCGACTGTACCGGGTGGCCGACTGTACTGGCTGGCCGACAGTCCTGGGTGGCCGACTGTACTGGGTGGCCGACTGTACCGGGTGGCCGAATGTACCGGGTGGCCGACAGTCACAGGTGACCGACAAGTGGTATAATAATAGGTTTGTCATAAAAATTCCTAACTGACTAATAATTTCGGAATTAATGCTTTTTCAAGTAGGTACCTATTTATGCACATAAATATTTTTATTGTGGCTATCCTACTTAAACTTATTTAGTGCTATCCTACTTAAACTAAATTAGTGCTATCCTATGTACTTAAACTTGTTGTTTAGTGCTATCCTACTTAAACTTATTGTGACAAAAATGAATCTTTGATACAATATTTTTACTTTTGATATTCTATATTAAATATGTACCTACATTTAATAAGTTTATATACAATATGTACATGTAATAAGTTTATATTGAAATTTATGCCAATGAAAACTTTATTGCTATTGTAAGAGAATGAAAAAATTACGTATTTCGATTTTGAAAAAATGTACGTGCATACATACATACGTACGTACATATATTCATAGTAATAGTACTAACCGGGTCATTTGGGAATTTTATGCCATCTATCGATCACCCGGTACAGTGTCGGCCACCCGGGACTTTCGGCCATCCGGTACAGACGGCCACTCGGAGACTTTCGGCCACCCAGTACAGTCGGCCACCCGGGACTGTCGGCCACTCGGAACAGTCGGCCGGTAGGTACCGTCGGTCACTCGGGAACTTTTTGATTGACAGATCTATTTTTATACTATTTGTCAGTGACCCGGGACGTTACCGGATTTTTAGGCGACAAAACGGTTCCAGGGTAACTTTTTCTTGAAATTGTTCAACATTTCTGAGAACATCATTATACACGCTTACATTTGTTTACTCAAGCTCTTTGCATACATTGAAACGTCATAAGACTGATAAACTCGATTAAACTCAAGAAATAAAAATTTAAAAAAAGTCCTTGTGGGACACGATGGGTTCTTTCTGAGCCAGTGGGTTTTAAATTTGCACTTTTAGAAAATAGTGAGATAACAGAGGAAGATTGAATCAAAGTGTGAGCGGTGGAGTATCTGGCATAGGCGTATTTAAGATAAAGCAAGCCCGAAAACTATAGGCCGGAGGGTTATGCGTGAAGAGAAATTGCACGAAAAGTAAAAAGTGGGTTTTTAGAGGACAGCACTATAACAAAAACAAAGAATTAAATAAAATCTAGCCAAATGGATGTATGACAAAATTGTCACTTTCGAAACTAGAGGTTCGCTGAAAATGATTGATCGTTTAAAGCTGTACTATTTGGAGGATTTTTCGTCTAAAAAACAACACGTCGGCCTACGGGGCTTTATTTCCAAAACACTTTTTTTACATTGGTATTGGTCGGAAGAAGAAGGCTAAAAATAGCGCTAGCTCGAAGAATAACTAATACAGTCGAACGAAGATCGTTAATAAATAAATCTGATGTGACCAAACGGTTTGTTTACAACTAGAGTCTATTTATAAAAATGAATTACATTATTTAGTCACATTTTTAAATTAATGTATTACTAATCGGGGTCATCGGCGGATTAATAACGTAGGCACTGTCTCGCGGAGCCGCGTTTATTATCCATAAACCAAGCGCTTATAAAGCGAGTTTTTTGCAATGATAAAGCGTATCAGTTTGGATAAGGGTTAAGGGTGTTCAGTTGATTAAGCGGGAGTGTTTGATCCGAGATATAGACCAATTTACATATCTCCAATGGGGCGGACCCGAAATAAATTGGCTATATCCCGGATACTTTGCCGGAATATATAGCTAGAAAAAACAGGATTTTCCGACGTTCGAAATAGAAATTGTGTCTAATCCTGCTTTCTATAAAGAGGTATGTATGTCGATGAGGAGCCCTGAAGTGGTTCTCGCATTGTGAGTAAGAATTAGTATTTGTTTGACAAATTGTCTTTTTAAAAATCAAAATTTAGGGCCGTATTCACAAAGGCGTTTTAGCTTTATTGGTTTAAGGTCTTAAATCGATTATACTAAATCGAGATTTAAATCAATTTAGCAACGACGATTTAAGGATAAATCGTATTTACAAAGGCCATTTAACAATATTTTAACTAAATCGACCAAGAGATAATGAAGGAACAAGCAAATAAATATGTACACGTGGCAATTTTGAAAAGTTTTTTTCTTTGCATTCTGCACTATAAAGTGGAAATATTTGCGCCTGGAGTGAAACTTTTAATGGTTACTGCCGATTTACGTATACACTTCCACAAACGAATTCAATACATATGTAACGGGTCATTCTAAAGCTAGGGAACCAAATTTCGAGACTGAGGAATTGCATTTCTCACTTGAATGCGTTCGTCAAAGTGCAACAATATTGGAAAACATGGAAAGCAATTCAAAAGCATTGGCTAATAGAGATAAATGCTACAACAAACAAAAAATTTTTAAAACATCAAAAATATAGTTTGACCAAAAAATTTTTCCAAAACATCCCAAAACATCGAAAATATGATTTTGGCTAAAGAATTTTCAAAACCATTCTGTAACGTCGAAAATATGGATTTGATCAAAAAAGTGGTTGACAAAAAACGTTTAAATAGAATCCAAAAATAAAATGTGGTTTTTACCAACAATTTTTTTAGAAATATCCCAAAAACATCAAAAGTCCCGAAAAATAAGAAATACAAGAGACATCTCAATTCCATATAGCTATCAGGCCTAAGTTCAGCCCGGGCAACGCCGGGTAGCTCAGCTAGTCAGAAATGAATGGATTGTTGCGTTTTTTCACTTGCCGTTGAATTCGATCCACATGATTCTGTTCTATTTCTTCTATTCTATCAAAGTTGTCGAAAAAGTCTAGTAATTCTATAATCAAACAACGTCGCAAACAACACAAAAGACAGCCCTAAATCGAGCTCTAAACCTGCTTCCAGTAGATTTAAAATCTCGATTTAAAAGGGAGTGATTTTCAAATCGGAAAATCGATTTAAGCTAAATCGCCTTCGTGAATACGATTTAACAAGTCATGACGATTTAAGTGCCCAACTTGAATCGATTTAACGCTAAATCGCCTTTGTGAATACGGCCCAATAGGTTCAAATAGATTTCTCTATCTGATTTTGGTTTGATCCCTTTTGTTTATTTTTTCTTTATATGGTAGGTAATTATCTTTCAACCCGTCGCCCGCTGTGTTAAGACAATGAATTTAGCGGGTGCGGATGAGGGTAGGGGTATTAAAATTTTGGAATATCTAGTGCGGATACCAAAAAAGAGGCGGGTAATAGCGGGTGCGGGTATCCGCCGCATCCCCAGTAAATAAAGCCCTGGGCACGAACTGCGAAATTCCACTAGGTGCGGACAAAAAAATCCCGAGTTCGGACAAACTTTTCAATCAAATAAAGAACATATAATCAAAACATTAGGGGCCGAATTGAGGCGCGGGTCAGAATTAATTGTGCAAAAAATTACCTCATTCCGGGCGTCCAGTCCAACTTTGTTAGTAATGATGTTCTTGGCAATAAACTCTTTTAGCGCCAAGACATCGCCCCTTTCAATAATATCGAAATAAATTCCCTGCAAATGTTCCACCTGCAGCACTTGCAGAGGAATTTTGCTCTTCGCGCCAGTGCCATTCATCGGAAAATCTAACTTTACATATGCCCTTAGATAATATGGCGGCATAAAAATGGAAAACATGTAAAAGCAATGCGTAAGTACTTTTTTGGTTCGTCGAGCGAATGATTTTTAGATCAAAATTAAAAGGATGGCTTAACTAAAGATTAAGCAGGCCGGATAGCCTCCATTAGTCCAAAATAATTGGCGAGAAAGACATGGATAATTTACAATGACTTTTGACCGTCGGTAGACATGGATCAGACATGCACGCGGGGGTTAGGGGTCTAGCCCCCCCAGAATGACAAAATGGAAAATTTCGTGGGGAATATGAGGCAAAATGAAAGCCAAAAATGGTCTTCAAAAAAACTTGAAATTGAAAAGAAACTGAGTAATAACGTACCTAGTTCTATCGCTAGTTTAGCGCTTATATCAGTTTTCCGGTAATTTTAGCCCGAAAAAGTTCAACAAAAACTTTTTGAGGTTAAATTATTTGAGTTTATCATTTCACATTTTCAAAAGCCTCTGAAAACAAACATGAAATATATTAGTAATGCAAAAGACTTACATAGAAGTTCATTTACAAAGTTTTAACAAGCTTTTTCTGAATAATTTGCAGGAAAAAGTTTCGCATAAAAACTATTTTAAAATTCGAGCTGCGTTTTACGGTCTTCTGCTTACAAAATTGAAAAATAAAAATGGATTTGATTGATGAAATTAAGTTGAAAACTACTCTGTAGTACTCATCCCTCTTGCCTGCAGATGGTAGAATTAGAAGAACTTTCCACTCTATATGTTGATGTTTTTAATTTTAATTTACTTTATTTATTAGTGTCCACGCTTCTCGCTGTTAATTGATGATTTCAATAAGATGTGTTTCGTTAGATGAATAATTCATTTTTAAAGCTTGAAGACTTGTTCTGAAGTTCAGTCAAAATGCTTCACTATGCTAATCAGAAGATTTTATTACCAAAATGCTACCTTTTTGCGCCTTTATTCATTAAATTGGTGATAAATGAGCTTCAATTATTCTTTTTACACTAATTTTTTCTCTTTTATCTAGCAACGGCACCGGCGCCGGTACCAGCCTAGCACCGGCCCGGTGCCGGTGCCCAGAACATCACTAATTAGGGTATATACAACATTAGGGTATATACAGGGCCGAATTTTTTCTAAGTTTCTTATACGGTTCAGTCCCCACCAAATTTTTTCTATCCTTTTTAACATTAGGAGTATGTACAGGGCAAATCTCCTAATCATTTTTTGTGCTTACTACATGCTTAGGCTTAGGCTTACTTTATGTGCCTTCACATTGGTGCCAGGGGATGATCTAAGCCTGAGTGTAATGGGGCAAAAATTGCAACTAATCTGAAGCGTCAAACAGCACAAAACAGCAATTTTTGGGTTTTTAATCATCAGGAGCAGCAACGCTGGGCACTTATTCTGAGACGTGGACGAAATAAACGATTCCCTTATTACTTCGTTCCTAATTCTTAGGACCAGGTGGCTTAGCCGAGTGGTAAACGTGTTGTGTTGTCGAGCGAGAGGTCGGAGGATCGAAACCTCGCAAGTGAAAGTTACTTTCAAATTCTGGAAAAGGTTTCGGAAAAAGCTATGTGTGTACCCTAATGTCAAAAAAGATAGAAACATTTGGTACTTGTATACTTTAGGACACATCGAATTTGTTTCAAGTTCATCTTTTTTGGCATTAGGGCATACACATGGGTTTTTCCGAAATAGAAACTAACTTTTAGTTGCCTTGTCAGGTTTCGATCCTCCAACCTCTAGCTCTAAAGTGCAACATGTTAACCAATCGGCTAAGCCACCTGCTCATAAGAATCAGAAACGAAGGCTTGAGGGATCGTTTATTTTGTCCATGTCTCAGAATCAACACAAAATACCTAAAACATAAGGTAGAAAATACGGATTTGGTCCAATAAGTACCTAAATTAATGAATATAAAAGTTGATTTTTACGAGGGATTTTCCAAAAAATTGCGCTGTTCGAGGATTTACATTGGTGCCAGTGTATGAGCTAAGCCGAAGCAGAGATGGGGCGAAAATTGTGGAGCAAGCGAAGCGAGCGTAGCAATTTTCGGCCCCATTCAACTCAGGCTTAGCTCATGCACTGGCACCAATGTGAATGCACATAACTAAGCCTAAGCCTAAGCGTGTGATAATAACAGCAGTTGGAGATAATAGTAGATTTTGGTAAAATGAATTCCATCGAAATTTAAAGCCATCGTAAGTAAAGCCTGAAGAAAATGGAGCAATATATATATATATATATATATATATATATATATATATATATATATATATATATATATATATATATATATTAGGGATGCAGCAGGTGCACATTTTTTGGAATAGCGGGTGCGGGTGCGGGTGCGGGTACCAAAATTTTGCTTTAGAGGGTGCGGTTGCGGGTGCGGGTGTTGCACCTTAAAAATAGCGGGTACGGGTGGCGGTTGGCGGGTTTAGCAGTGAGATATAGCATAATATAAATGGGGCTAAAAATGCTCCATTTTTTTGTCCGCTTAATGCAGTTATTTACTGTGTGCAAAATTCATATTAATCTTCAAGCTGATTGTCTTTTTCTTTGCAGACTACTCTCTCAATGAATTAAATTTGCAAACTAAAGATAAGTAAATTGTCAATGATTGAACCATTGACCAATATGAGTAATATATTTGCACTTTGCAGAATACAATGTTTGACACTTGTTGTTGTCATTCTCTTCTTAAAAAGGGTCTACGACGTTTTCGCGCCAGCAACTTAAAAAATATTCTTAGTTCTTAGTACATTAATTTCTGAAGCAATTTTTAAGTAAATTATATATTCAGAATCGACGAGTATTCATTTGTGTACGACTGAAAAACTGTAGAAAATCCAGTGTATTTTTAGATGCGCTTAATTATCTCATTAAATTCAAAGATATTCTAAAGTAATTTGTACCATCACGTAGAGAATTGAATGAGCTTTCAGAATATGTATTATACTTTAATCATAAATTAAATGTAAATAATAAATAATATTACAACGAGTATGGCGCCAAAACGGCAGTGCCAAAACGTCCTACTTCGTCTTAAAAAAGCAATGTACAATACATTGCTGCATAATATCTCTACTTCACGCTAGAGTGGTTGAACTGATGCATGTAAAGACTGGCACCTAGACCCTTCTTTTTCAAAAAGCATAATTCGCATAATTGGAATTAACCATAAGAGAGCTTGGCTTGAAAATGTATCTGCAGTTAAGAGGGTACCTAAAAATATGACTCATTACAAGTAGCTGTTCGCTTTTCCAATTTGAACTGGTACGTTAGAACACACTGTTATACATTTTGGTTTTTTCATTAACGTGCCCCTGCCTCCAGAATCGTTTTGTCTTTTCGTAAATACTAATTATTATTATCCACCACCCGCTGTTTTATCATAATATTTTTAGCGGGTGCGGGTGCGGGTAGCAAAATTTCGGAATAGCGGGTGCGGGTACCAAAAAGAAGCAGGTAATAGCGGGTGCGGGTGCGGGTATCCGCTGCATCCCTAATGTATATATATATATATATATATATATATATATATATATATATATATATATATATATATATATATATATATATATATATATATATATATATATATACACGACAAAGCATATCATATAATAAAAGATGGAAAAAATTTGAGGAATATTTTTCTAATATGGTTTTGTCTCAATTTTCCCAAAGACAGTGTTTTTACGCTTTCTTGACCTCAGACCTTTAATGTAGAAATGTTAAAATGGGGGCTTGTGCATAATTTTTTTTTGCATAATTTTTTTTTCAAGAATTTTTTTCTGCAAGCCCCCATTTTTAAAATTTCTACATTACAGTTCTGAACGTTAATAAAGCCGAAGCAGGGTGTACTCGATTCATCACGGTTATTGTTTTGGACTTGCTGTGCATATCAAATTGGTGCCAGAGATGGTCTAAGCCTAGGCACAATTGAAAAATTGCTCCGCTCGCTTTGCTCGCTCCGCAATGTTTGCCCCAATTGTCTCAGGCTTAGACCATCAGCTGGCACCAATGTGAATACACTTTCTAAGCTAAAGCCCAAGATGTTCGTATAAGCAAGCTGGTGAGTTGTAGGAAAGTACCTATTTGCCAAAAATTTAGCTGGCATGGATCTAATCACTGCATTTTTTTCTAATATGGTTTTTTCTCAGTTTTCCCAAAAACAGTGTTTTTACGCTTTTTTAACCTCAGAACTTCAATGTAGATATGTTAAAAATGGGGGCTTTTGCATAATTGTTTTTTTTTGCATAATTTTTTTTTCAAAATTTTTATTTTCACCGATTCTCCTAAAAATACTGTTTTCTGATAGATTCGAGGACGCTGAGTCCAGAAAAGAAAACCGTTCTGGGGGCTGACGAATATTTGTGGAGATAGAGCCCTAAGAACATTTTAATAATCACGTTTCTTGAAAGTTTATACAGATACAATACAAATTTTATTGCAAAGTCAATGAAACAGGTAAAATACACAAACACGGCAAAATACGAAGAATAAAAAATCATCGCTAGTTTCACTGGCTGCAATAGCTCCATGATACATTAAAGCATACTGGTTGGAGCCACAATTTTTGATTTGAGGTAATCTTTAACCCTGGTCTGAAAGATATTTGCCGAAGAAGAACAAATAATCGCATCTGGGAGAGAATTCCATAGATATAGGACTCTATTTGGAAAAGAGTATTTTTTAACATCTAAACGAAATTTTTCACCTCTTGAGTTTTAAACTATTAACAGCTCGAGTTTTAGATGACTGTGTAAGTGTGAAAAAAATCATCAGGATCAATTTGTATATATCCATTGAAAATTTTATATATCATGGATAAATCAAAAACAACTCTACAGAAATTCCAGAGAGTCTAATTCTAAAATCTGAAGCCGACGTTCATATGATATATCACTAAATTTAAGAATACGTTTGGTAAAATATTTTTGAACTTTTTCTATATTTTTTGTATCACATTTCTTATATGGATTCCAAATAACTGTATTAAATTCTAAAAGGGGGCGAATAAATTGCTTGAAAGCTAAAATTAATGCTTCTGTATTCTTAATCTGAAATGATCGAAAAATAAGTGATAATCGAAAGTAAGCCTTTTTGACTATATTTTTTATATGAGGAGAAAAATTCAAAGTTTCATTTAAAGTAATACCTAAATCCCGAACCCCAATATTAGTAGGAAGAAGTTTCTTATCATTTATAAAATAATCAAAGCGAGGATTATTATGACCAAAGTAAAGGACTTGACATTTAGATACTGATAGGGGTAATTGCCATAACTTAGACCATTTGATAATATCAGTAAGAAGTTTTTGTAAAAGAAAAAATCCACTGATTTAGCATATATTTTAATATCATCCGCGAAAAGCATAATTTTTGTTTTTTCACTAATGCAAAGGTTTGTAATATCATTAATGTAAAGTAAGAATAAAACAGGTCCCAGGACACTCCCCTGTGGAACACCACTAAGTACATTTCCCGGTGACGAGACTGTATTATCAAGCTTAACACTCTGAGTACGATTAGTCAAAAAATCATGAATCCATTTTATGAGATTATCACACAGTCCATACTTAAATAATTTAAAAATTAACTTTGAACTTGAAACGGAATCAAAGCTTTCTGAAAGTCCAAATAAATAGAATCGATTGTATCTTTATTATCTAAATTTTTGATAATATAATCAGTGTAACAAAGTAGCTGTGATTCACATGATTTTTTCGGTAAAAAGCCAAATTGGTATTTTGATAAGAGATTGTAATGCAAGATATACGTCATCATTTTATCTTTAATTATATTCTCCAATAATCGGCATGAAACACAAGTAAGTGAAACAGGTCTATAGTTATCAGGTGAAGCGGGGTCATTTTTATAAAAAATGGGTATATACTACAAGAGCATGTTTCCAGATTTTAGGTAACTTAGAAGTTAAAAGAGATATTGAGAATATCTTTTTTTAATGGATTTACTAAAGAATAAGCCAGTTTTTTAAACAAAATTGGTGGAAGATTGTCAGGTCCAACTGAAAAAGACGATTTCAATTTCTTAATAGATTTTAAAACTGATTGATCATTAATATAAACGATAAAAGTCAAATTTAATTTGCTGGATACATTAATATCAATGGTGTCAGGACAAAAACCATTATCAATAGTGAAAACTGAGCAAAAATGTTTATTAAGTTATTCCGCTTTTGCATAGGAATCAAATTGAAAAATATTATTACTATCTTTTAGAGGCGGAACAGACTTAATTGTTTTAGTTTTACTCTTTACATACGAGTAAAATTGTTTCAAATTACCATTTTTAATGAGATTTTTTTCATAAAGTTAAATTTCTTTATGAACAGCAGCAGTATATTTATGAGAAGCAGTGCGATAATTAAGTTTGTTGGCAATAGATTTATGTTTTTTGTATTTTCGCCACATGTAATATTTGTGTTTGAGTGATTTTCGGATCTCCTTAGAACGTCTCTTACCGATAATTTTTTTGAAGGGTATAAAGCATTCAATACCAAAATGAATTATGGACAAAAACTCATCATAGAAGTCGTCAACTGTAATACAATCAAAAAATACTTGTTCCCAGAAAATGCTGTCAAGAAATAAGGCAAAATCATTGTAATTACCAGATGAATAATTTCTGACAGGGGATTCCTGTTTCCTGTTTGAATCGAGCATTAAACAAAAATCAATCTGATTATGATCACATGAATCCGTAAATGGGGGTAAAACATTAATATTAAAGCAAATATTTTCACAATTAGTAAAAATTAGGTCAATTAAATTATTATCTCGAGTGGACTCAGTAATGAGCTGTTTAAAACCTAGCTTACTTATTGTATTCCAAAATATTCGACTTAACTTATCAGTAGGAATATCTCCTTTTGCCCAGTTTATGTTTGGAAGATTAAAATCACCAAGTAAAACGACTGGGTTGGGTATGAAACATCAGTACTCCAAATAATGAAATCATTATATAATTTCATTACTTGCAAATCTGTATTAGGAGGTCTATAAATCAAAACTATTCTGAAATAATTTGTCGTATTTCTAAAATCTAGAACTACAGACTCGCAATTATTAAATTCCTCTGGTAATAATATTTTTGTTGCATTTATTTCTTTTTTCACTATAATACATACTCCACCACCCAGAGTTTTTCTCGATCTTTTCTAAAAGCGTTAAAATAATTTGTGTTAAAAATATTACAATCAGGAATTTCGCTTTTTAGCCAAGTTTCACAAAAACACATCAAATCATGATCTATTTCAATTTTCTCAAGAAAATCCAATTTGTTTTTTAAACTTCTAGCATTGATCAAGGCACATTTAGTTACATGGCAGTCCTTGCAGCCAGCCTCATCTATATATATTACGACGCGAAACAGAGCCTTGAGAAAATTTTTTATAGACAATGAATAATAATCGATAAATAAGTTTTGCTCGTTTTTAGAACGTCTATCGCGCAATTCAGACTGCAACTCACGTGCCTTGACACGTTGCTGGTAAGACAGATCGGGCCGAGCCCATAACCGTCGCATGTTCCCATCATTGTCGAAGGTTGTTCGACCAGCACGGTTGATGAGCGTAACGAGTGATCGTCTCTTTTTGCTGTCGATGCAGGCAGACGACCTCCAGAAACCGTGGTTTGCCCTGAACATGTGGGCCGTCCCGGAAAACACGTGTAATGTCATTAGCGACTGAAGCATCGGAAGATTTAATATGTTTACAACAAAATCTTGAACAGCAGTCAAATCGGCTGACTCAGAACCGCAATCGTTCAATCCGAATAGAACAAAATTATTTTTTTTACTTTTGATTTCTAAAGCGTCACGTATCATAGAGGGAATATCGCAGGATAAATTCGAAGAATTAGTTATTTGCAATTTATCGAATTTCGCATTAAGTTCGGTAATTTGAGAAGAGAGGACATCCAGTCGTTTTTCAACATGTAAGAATTTCTTAACCAATGGTGTACAGCGGAAACAATAGAATATTACATTTGGTTTTGAAAACGTCTTAAAATCTTCGTCGTCCACTTTCAAACAGTGTAAATGACCCCAAAGTTCGCAAAAATCGCATAAGCCACAATCGTCATCGCTAACGTGATTCGCACAAACAAGACAGTCCGAGTTGACATCAGTGATCGGACCGAGGGTACTTTTTGGACCCTCGGCCTCGGCCGAGGCCGAGGCGACTTAAAATCCTTGCCTCGGCCGAGGCCGAGGGTAATGCCGAGGGTCAAGCTTGTATACCTATACCCATAAATAGCACTCTTAGAATATTTTGTATGCACATGAGCTAGAGAATAATCGTAATATTAAGCACTTTATCGAATGTCAAACAATTCATTCTTATTTTCTATAATAACAGATTAAATGTGTGAAGGGTTTATTGAATAAAGTCAGCAGCATGAAAGCATACTTAATTTAACGAGTTGCCGTTGATGAAGACTTGGAAAAATTGATATAAAATATGGCTGAACAAGCACTTAAAAACTTTTATTACTATAAATAAGAAAACAGTGTCGAAGAAATAAACGAACAAACGAAAAAAGCAAGTAAAGACAGAACTGTAGCCATTGTTGTGCTCGCTTTTGCAGTAATGCATGTTTAAACACGCTTTTTCAGTCATCCAATTCTGGTGTGGCAGGTAATATGACGGAAACTGCACTGTACTTTCCGATCATAGTTTCAGGTCCAGAGTTGAGGGAAGAGTGAAATACCAAAATGGGGGACCAGTAAATTAAGTAGTGTCTTTGTATGAGCGAACAAATTTTTGTAGATATCTTATATTAATATATTTTCAAAGATACACATTTTTACATACTGCCAGTGTGTGACCTGCAACCGGCATGCAGTCCTAAACAGTGTTTTTTTTGTGCAAGATACATTTTTACATGTACAAAGATGGTATCCAAAAGTCTTTGAACATTTTGTACATGCAAATTTTTGTGTACTATTATAGTATGGTACAGTAGCGATTTAGTGAGGTAAAACAGGGTTTTTCGACCTTTGGTAGTGTATCTTAGCTAATTCCTGGGTTTCTGAATATTTGACATTTTTCCTTTCCTATATATATAGGACAGACATTTACTGATGCGCCGAAAATTTTCGGAAATTTTACACCTTTTTACTGTTTTTGTCTCTCCAAAAATCTTTGTGCATGTACAAAGACGGTCTTGAAAAGTCTCTGTAAATTATGAAAAATCTTTGCCGAATACAAAAATCGTGGCCCTAAATGTGATAATTCGGCCTGAATTTAGTTGATAATATTAGTTCATGAGGTTTTGATGAAATTTACACATAAAACTCGACTGAGAAAGCTAAAACAACTTGTACTGCAAAATCAGAAATATTACAGATATTGTAATATGCCAATTAGATCTTGTAATAAGCACCACTGTGCTTAGAAATTCAATGCAACATTGGGATAAATTAGTCTATTTTATCTTTGGACGGCAAAAAAGTGCAAAGTTATTAAATAAAACTTATTTTGCATAAAATTTTTAAAAACAGTATAAATAGATACAAAAGATATTTAAATCTGCATAAAGATGCCTAGATTACACAAAAATTGATTTTGGAGTGTTTATTTCCCCTACTTCAATCTAAATACAGTATATTAGCGATATTTTGCGCGAAGCGACGAAAATTTTTTGAAATTTCCTATAATATACTGAAAAACGATATAATTAATATCACTTTGTCCAAGAAAGTATTTTAGCATTGTATAAAAATGGTTCCAAAAAATGCACGAGCCGAAATTGATTTTTGACAAAACCTGCATTTATTGGCCATTTTTAGGTGCGTTTTTGCGATTTTCGGCCGAAAATTCGTGATCATTTACCCCTCTCCCATAAAAATGGCCGAAAACCATACGTTTAACAGAGGGGCTTTGGGGAATTCCCCACCCACCCAGGGTTGGACGTCCTCCCAAACACCCTTCCCTCCAACATCAGAAAATTTTGACCCACCCTCCATATTTTTGGCGAAAATTTGCGTTTTGTTGGCTATTTTTTGTTGCTTTTGCCATTTTTGACATAAAATGAGAGTCGCTTATCCCCCTCCTTCTGAAAATGGCCAGGGACCCCTGCCCAAAATTTCTAGCCGTTACATGTATGCCGAGGAGCCCCTCCCAAAAATTTTGAGCTGTTACATGCATGTTTCATAGTGAAAGTTTGTCTATTTACTCTTGCTTACATTCAAAAATACTGTATCACTTCGTGAAATTCTAATAGTTAGCTGCACTTTTGCCATAGTAAAAATCAAGTTCAAAAATATTCAAAAGGTTTTCATCAAAAATCGTCTGACAGTGACATGAGTCTTGTACCCTGAGAGGGGGTAATAACCCAAGCGAGCATGAGAATAAAAACTTAGTCATCACATGAATAATACATTGGCACTTTGCTGTATGTAACTTGGTGTAACTGGGTACGCGACTAAAAGCATAAGAAAAGTCTATAGATAAAAAATAGCATGTGTACTGCAGATGCATTCTAAATAGTTAATATTCAACGGATATATTAAACTTATTCAAATTTGATTTTAACCCTCGGCGCCTCGGCACTTTTCAGCTTCGCCCTCGGCGCCGAGGCCGAGGCTCAAAAAACGCCGAGGCTTGGCGAGGCCGAGGCCTCGGTCCGATCACTGGTTGACATCGAAACTTTTCGATGCGGAAAACTTCCCAGATCGATTCGGCATAATTAGCCGTCCAAGAATTGTATGAATAAGTATAAGTATTAAAACTGGCGATTGACCGGTCGATGTACCTTTAATGCGGGTTGGCATACTTTTGGGGAATGGGGACCACCTTGAACATGAACAAACGGACCTTGTACAAAAAACACTGCCTCAAACTCCATAAAAACACCCCAAACAATGGCTAAGCTTAGGCGCAAAAAAGCCTGAACGCTAAAAAATAATTCCAAAATGGAGGAAACCCCCCCGCCGAAATTGGCAACCCTGACACCAGTGTTGCCAACTCTGAAAAGACCAACCGGACATACCAACATTCAAAACTGGACAAGAGCACAGTTAAATTCCGGACAAAACCGGACAAACGATGTATACACTTGATAAATAACAAAACGGCTAAAATTTATTCAAATCAACTATTGCACTTAAATATCTACCACATTGAACGCATTTTGCACATTAAACAAGGCTTCATCAGAAATTTATAACGATTCATTAAGGCACACGATATCATCATCACAAATGCTACGACCGTACATTTTAGTGTTAAACAATTTAAGCATTGTATCAGTAACAGTGAAGGTGCAACAATTCTCGCCCTTCCAACACAGTAAAAAACGAACAAGAAATAAAGCATCAGTAGTTTTGACATCTAAGCGACTTTGTAGTTTGGTCTTCAGCAAACTTAATACAGAAATACCCCGTTCAACGCTAGCATTATAAAAGGGAAGACTTAAAGCAGACAATGCAAATGAGGCTTTAAAACTAATGGCTTTAATGTGCTTGGCCGTTTTAACATGATTAAGAAGAGCATCGTGTTTTGGGGGTAGATTAGCAGAACATTATTTACAGTGGGCAGAACTGTTTGAGCCTTCTACTAGCCACGATCTGGAATTCGGTTCCCGAACACCGTTTTTCCCAGCAATTTGGTTGACATTATAGTGCTGTCCTTTAAAAAAACCCATTGAAAATGAATCTTGAAAAAAACCCACGCCAGTGCTCCCCCAATATAAGTGCCAGCTGCAAAATTTTTTACCAGTAAACTGAGCAAGCCCAGGCCAATGCAACAAAATAATAATTGTGTTTCAGGATATTGCCAATCTCGGGATTTCAAAAATCGCGAAAGTTAACAAAAATAGCGTCATTTTGAAGAAAAAAGAGGTCGATTTTGCATGAATGTCGCTGTAATACAAATCACAAATAACACGTTTTATCATGTTTTTATGTTATTCCTCATGACAGGCTATTCAGAAAAAAATTTTTTCCTTCCCTGCTCATGACCTCGGGCTACAGTAATCCCTCAAAGTGGGAGTTAAAAAACCCACATTGATCTTAAAAAAAACCCACTTCAAATTTTTTTGAAAACTACTGTATTTCGAAGAGATTAGTGTCCTGCATATTCTAACAACAAAAACTTTCTGATCTGAGTTTACACTTTTGAAAAAAACGCAATAATATAAATGTTTCTTAAAAAAAACCCATTTGGTCCTAAAAAACCCACTTGAAAATGGTCTAAATTTGATTTTTAAAACACTGTTCCTGTAGAATCAATGCATGTGCTTATGAACTAGTCTATCCTAAATGTTGTATTTGTGTTTTTGCTGTTATTATATCTTCATTTAATAAAATTTTGAAATGAAATCGAAGGCTTTCTGCATAGAAAAACATCAGTCATTATACTATGGTATCTGTTAGAGTGCTATTGAATTCATCAACTATGTAGCTTGACGCGATTCTTCATAGAAATTTTGTGATAAAACATTAAAACCTAACTGGTTTTTAGAAATTTGAAGCTTATTAATTTCAATCAATATTTCAAATGACATATCAAAGGAAGGAGAAGACATATTCCGAGCAACAATTGATTGATGCTGCTAATATGGTTATTCAGAAGCAATCGACTGACAGAAAAGCATCAAAATCCTCTGGATTTTGATGCTTTTCTCAGAAAAAAATCCATGCCATATAATCCTGCAACGCGATCCTGCGTGGAGTATGAATGAGCCTTTAGTGATATTAGCTATTTATGCATTACCGACCATACCTCGGCGTGGGGGGTTTGGGGGTATGAACCCCCAGAAACCAAAATACCCTCCATAATTCAATTGTTGAAAATTTTTTTTGTGCAGTCAACAACTTTAACAGTTGTTGACTGCACAGTAGCTGGTCCGCAGCATGTGGTCCAGCTACTGTGCAGTCAACAACTGTTAAAGACGAAATCATCTGGTTTCTTTGTGCATTATTGCTATGTTGTTCTTAAAATGCATTGAATAAAAGTTTCTTAATACTTTCTTGATTGTTGCTCATCCAGGTGTTTACGAAACACTCACTCATGCCTTATTAAAATCACATATAAATAGCTTAAAGATGCTTATTATTGGACAAAAATTCAAAAAATAGTAAATTTGTAGAATAAATCAATTTTCCATAGGATACTGTAGTAAAATTGGCAAAATAACTACTTGAAAAACCTTCATATTAGCCTTAAACGTGTTTCTGAGTGCTTAAATTGGTTTTCTAAACCTTATTAGAAGGGAGAAACCTATTTTAAACAGTGGGTTTTTTTAAGACATATGGGTTTTTTTAAAGAAAATATGGGTTTTTTTCAAAAACACACATTTGCTAATTCCACCCTGTCAGTTGATGAGTGATGCTAACGTGCTATACGCCAATCGATAGAGCTAAGAAAGCCACAAAAAATAAGTGTTTAAAATCTATGTTAGGCTGCGCCTATCAGAAGTTATCCCGAAAAAACCTGAAAGTGGGTTTTTTTAAAGGACAGCACTATATAGACCAGACCCAAAATTTTTTCCCACTTTTTCCAACCTTTTTCCACGTTTTTTAAGAGGTCTAAAAATGTTTAAAATAGACCCCCTGAATCAAAAAATCAGTGTTTTTTAAGTAGAACATCCTATGTGCTCATGTAATAGCGGTGTTTGATGTACTTTTTGTATAAAAATTGGGCTAAACTTTACTTCATGGTGTGAACGGAAAATTTGCAGATGTATGTATAAAGGAACGATATTGGTTGAAATGAGGACATACAAAAAGAAAGTGCGGAAAAGAAATTTCATGGAAAACGGATCAATATTGGTGAAGATAGAGTTACGGTACTTTACTTTGTCATAAATGCACTAAGATGGCAGGCAATGTAAGCGAGAATATTAATGTGGATCTGGAGTGTTTCAAAACCTAGGGCATCAGGAAAAGTCTGTGGCGATGTGAGCAAAAAGGATTGAACAAATTACCCCGGATATAGCTACATTAAAGTGGGTATTTTACTGTTTACCAAAATGTTCCGAATTTGGGCTAAAAACATATTTATCTGACATTTTCAAGGTCGCTGATCACGAAGAAATAACCTTTATTGCGCAAAAAAATTTTTGTTTTAAAATTTTTAAATTTGAAAAAACAATTTTTTGCATATTTTTTCTGTCATTTTACTTGAAAAGATATGTGAAAATTCAAGCTTCTGCTTAAATGACGGTTAGGCTTAGGCTTTGGGCTGCTTTGATCGAGGTCACTCCGCTTTAATCGAGGTATAGATGCTTAGGTCAATGTATAGATGCTCAGGTTGATATATAGATGCTTAGGTCGACCTAAATTGGGTAGATTATTCTGCATTCCACTGTTTGAATCTTCAAATGGTTGGAACTTTGAGATAATCCTAAAATGCTGTTTACATCGTATTTGAATAGAAATCTTTGGCTAAAGTTAAGAATATGGTACTTTTAGAAAATGAGCAAAATGAATATGGAATGCCAAAATTTTTGTGCCAAACTGGTAGAACATGATAAATTGAAGCGCGGAAAAAAAATTTGGTGAAAATCTGAGCCATACTTGCAAAGTTGCAGGCAACTGTCGATTTGAATGTTGGGTGGGACGATTAAACGACTCGATCCAAGGACTTACACATTTGTCAGAAATGAATAACATGGGCTGAAATTATGGAAGGAAGCATAGCAATGAAAGAGAAAAAAGAAAAAAAGGCGCGGAAAGCTGTTTGAAATTTTAAAAAAACTTTTAGAAAATTTTCATTTTTTGCATGTTTTTTTTCTGTTTTACTTGATAAGATATAGGAAAATCTAAGTTTTTGCTTCTAATATGCTTAGGCTTAGGCTTAGTATATCCGAAAAGGTGTTTTAAGCTGCTTAGATCGAGGTCGCTCCCGCTCAGGTCAATGTATAGATGCTTAGGTCGATGTATAGATGCTTAGGTCGATGTATAGATGCTTAGGTCAATATATAGATGCTTAGGTAGATGTATAAATGCTTAGGTCGATGTATAGATGCTTATATCGACGTAAATTGGGTATCTACATGTGATTCTGCATTCAGCTGTTTAAATCTTCAAATACTTAGGTCGAGTAGATGCTTGCGTAGGTCGAGAAGAGGCTAATTAACGAAACCCATAGCTTTTGTAATATTGATTATAGACGGATGAATATTTTTTCCGCACTTTCTTTCAACGTGTTCTAAGTACTGAGCGAAAAAATCCGCTCTTCTGAAGCTTATTTCATAGTATCCTGAAAGTACCATATTCTTAACTACCTACTCCGAAATCTTTAACTGGATGTAAACAATGATAAAAATAGTAGAATTACAGAAAAATTTCTTAAAAACTTTGTGCAAAACATCACAAAAATTTCTTTAATCTTGCTTTACGCGCAGTATAACTTAATTTTTTGTAATCTGCAACCGTTAAAATGGCAGAAAAATATGTTTTTAATAAAAATTGGAAACTTCTGAAAAACTGCAAAAATTCCTTAAAGTGGCTCAAAATGGTGAATGTCCAAGGATGGTGTTTGAAGTACCGTAACTCTGTGAATTTTGTATGGATTTGGTTTATTTCTTTTTTCCGCGTCTTTTAGCGAATAAAGTATCGTTTTTGCGCAATTGTATGGCAGTTCTGCCGAAATGACGCAAAATCAGTTCACACCATATTCTTCAAAAACTCCAAAAATTTCGCGCTCTACTAGAAATATCACGATCTGTATACGTTATTTCCGTTGTAATTTGAATTTCCTCCCGTCAGTAAAGCATTTTAGCCAATTCTGAAGTCGCTTTTGACAATAAAAACTATAATCTATCAAATGGCGCGAAGCGCCAGAAAAATTCTGAAATTTTAGCTCTCTAAAACGCACTTTTGCATTACAAAAACTATCCAAATCCGTACAGAAGATAAGGATTTTCAATCATAGCGTAGTTCTAGACCAGATTGTCGATAAAAATGCTGCAATTGGCGTGGCGCAACGCGGCTTAAAGATTAATAACAAGTAAGATTTAAATCAATGCGGCGCGAAGCGCCGAAAAATTTTTCAACTTTCACCTCTCTTAGACGCATTTTTGCATTTTGAAACCGGACATAAGCGGACCAACAGCTCAAAAAACCGGACGTCGAAAACCGGACATGACTGTCGACCGGACAAAACCGGACATCAAGCCTGAAAAGCGGACATAAATGTCCGGTTTCCGGCCAAGTTGGCGAACCCTTCCTGCCTGACACGGAATGAAAATTGAGAATTACAGTAAATCATCATTATAGGTATTTTGCAAAATGATAAAACATGCAGCTCCTCTGTCTAACTAATAAAATTTCCAAAAAATTGGTAAAAATTGTAAAAAGATCATGTTTGGAATCTTACAAGCGTGTGAGACATTCTGGTGCAATGTGACTGCTAATAAATTTAAAAAACTGTGAATGAAAGTAATTTTACTTCCTTGTTTTGAGCCTACGGTCCTTTGTATGGTATCTCATTGCATTTTTGGCAAAGAAGTTTTACTGTCAAGAATATTCAAAAAAATTATTATTTATACAATGTTGGGCTTGGTTTGAGTTTCAGTGCAGTTACTTTCTGTGCTCATGCTTTATCTATGTAAACTTAAACCAAAAATATTTTCAATGTAATTGCAACGAAAGCATTATGTAAATATCTCATATAATTTTCGCATACATGTTACTAAATTCGTAAGATAGAATGTTTTTCGCATCTGCATGTGTTTCGGAGACACTTAAAATATGCATTCGTAATTAATCGCCGTTTTCGTAGACAAATACCTCTAGCAGTAGACACAAAGAAAATCGTAGTTGCACAACGGTCAGACGTAGAAATGCACCAAAAGTAATTAGGAGAGTAGACGTACAGTAAGCACGGATTGCACAATAGGTCGTTTCCCGCCCCACCAAAAAGAAAAACACAATAGAACTTTTGAGTCGTCAGGACAGGAGCTGGAGAAAGAGGATGGAGAGGACAGACCGGCGAGGATTCGGAGTGGACACCGGCTGCGTGAAACAGAGAGCGGATTGTTTTTTGGATTCATTTTTACTGCTCGTTCGTTATACTGTAACTATTCTACGGCCTAATAAAATTTGCACGGGAGCTAATATCTACGTACAGGTCGAACCTGGCATAGTTTTGGGAATAAAATAGCGGATTGGATTTGAAATAGGCCCATCCCGTTGCAACTTGGCGAGCGCGCCAAATTCGTCGTTAGCTGAATTTTACGACTTATTCTCGCTTATCTTTTTTTCTATAGTAAGCGCGATACGATTGTAAAACATTACACACGTCGCATACATACATTTACATTGTATGAAAACATATCGCATAGTATAGACAGTACCATATAAAAAAGTGGATCGTAGAAGCACGTCTAAAAAGACCAAATCTAAAAATTTAAGTCTTTCCGACGAGTTTTTAAGTATTGAAACAAAAGCACGTAATAGTATTCGACAAAAAATGCCAGCTGCAGATGATTTAGAACGCATAATAAATGATGCTATAGGTACATCGATCCAGAATCATTTTAGAAACATGCAAGATGTAAACACTGTAGCTATCGATGATTTACGTTTAGCTTCAGTACGTAATAATCTAGGATTAGGTGTAGTTCGTCCACCTAAAGTGTTTTCGGGTAGTATAGGCGAAGATTTCGAAGAATGGATTGAAAAATTCGAAACTTACGTCACATTACAAGGCATTAAAGCTACAGACGATGAAATGAAACGAGCAAGTTTAGAATCGTTTTTAGCCGGTCAAGCGCTAGCAGCTCTTGAAAACGCTAAGCATACTGTAAATGTTCCTCGCACTTTTCAGACATATAAAGCAGCATTACAGTTGGCATTCCCAGCTAATAGAGACAGCGATATTCAGCAGCAGATACTAATAGATCGTAAGCAAAAACGCATTGAAACAGCTAGCCAGTATTTAATCGAATTAAATCGCATAGCAAAGCAAGCATATCCGAATTTAAACTTAGATACACGAGATGGCATCGTAAAACCAATTTTTCTACGCGGAATTTTGAGCGATATTCGGGATGCGATAAAATTCAGAGAATTTGCAACAATAAACGAGGCAGTAAAAGCAGCGACGTACGCTGA
Source organism: Mermis nigrescens (assembly GCA_036768485.1). NCBI lineage: Eukaryota > Metazoa > Nematoda > Enoplea > Mermithida > Mermithidae > Mermis > Mermis nigrescens. The sequence continues at coordinate 3,963,322 of JAVLUZ010000141.1, read as the reverse complement.
ATCTCAACTTGTCCGTGATGAATTATCGGCAAGTTTACAGAAAAAAGCAGAACCGTTTTTGAACGTACAATCACAGCAAAGCTTTTCGCATAATTTCGAAAATGTAATGGAAAAAATGTCGAAACAGCTTGAGCTTTTGACTAACATAACACTGAATAACCAGTCGAAAAGTGACTCATCACGTAGTCCAACGGCTCGTGTTGCATCGCAACAGCCAAAACCTCAAAATTTCCAGAACACGACAGTAGTAAAGGGCCTGACCCTAGAGGGAACAGTTAAGCATATACAGTGCTTAAGCATATACAATGCTTAAGTATATACAGTGTTGAAGGGTGCACTAATGCTGAGTATATGTTTGCTTCTAGACCTAATGCTTAAGCATATACAATGCTTAAGTATATGCATAGCGATGCACGTGCACTAATGCTATGAGTGTTGCTTGCTCCCTGGGGTCCCTGTGTGCATATGTAGCGACTAACCATTTTATTAGAGAGACAAGATATAATATAGGTTTAGAATTGTTACAAAAAGACTGGTTTTACAAATCACTACAATTAAAAGTTTCACATTGAATGATAATAGGTTATTGAACCGTGCCATTGTGCGATATGATATGAAAGTTTGCTACATTCCTCTCCTGTTGGATTTGAAGTCCATCTTTGAGATTGAATATTCCATTGATTTAGCAAAATATTATTCGAGTGGATGATATATTCTTTGAGTGGGCAATATATTCTTTGATTGGGCAATATGTTCTTTGAGGTCCTGGATTGGGTTCAGTCGCAAGTTGTATTTTATCCCAGTGTTAGTTAATAAGTCCAAATCCATTGATAAATGCGTATAATGCTCGATAGCGGGATAAATATGTGCTGCGTATTGTATGTTCAAAGTTCAATACTCTCATCGCTTAATGAGTCATTGTCATCAAGCAATGATTTTCTTTCGCCATGATATGCCTTTAATTTGTTCAGATGAACAGTTCGCGTTTTGTCATGGTTATGCAGTTCTCGAATTATTCCATTTGGTGGTCTTAACTGTGTTATTTTAAATGGACCTAACCACCTTGGATCAAACTTTCCAGGTGATCGGTCATTTTGTAGCATTACTAATTGACCAATTTTGAAACGTTGGTCTTCTAGTTCATTTGCATGTTTTCTGTGATCGTATTCTGCTTTTTGTCGCATCTGAGCCTTTAGAATGGCTTCTAAGGCAGTAGCTCGGGCTGATTGTAAGTTTTGATGTATTTGTCTTGCACAATCAGTCTCATATATAGGAATATTTGCTGTTATTGCCTGTTCTATAGGCAATTTTGGTTGTCTCCCATATATTAAGTAATATGGGCTAAAACGTGTAGTTTCATGCCTACTTGTATTGTATGCAAAAGCTACGTATGGGAGATAGGTATCCCATAGATCTTTCTGCTTTTCTGCATACATTGTGAGCATTATTTCTAATGTTCGATTGAACCGTTCTACTAATCCGTTTGTCTGCGGATGGTATGCCGTTGAATTAACATGCTGGATTTCACATATCCTACAGACTTCCTGAAAGACTTGAGCCATAAATCCTGATCCTCGATCTGATAGGATTTCTTTTGGAGCGCCAAAACGACAAATAATTCGCTCAATTAACATTTTTGCTATGGTTTCTGCCTTTAAGTCTGGAATGGCCACTGCTTCGGCCCACTTGGTGAAATGGTCCATAAAAACTAAGATGTGGCGATTACCTCGGATTGTGGTTGTGATTGGACCTAAAGTATCAACAACCCATCTTTCAAATGTTTGACGAGGCAGTATGGGATGCATTGGCTCTGTGTGTGGCCTTTGATTGAGTGGTTTTCTACGCTGACATAATAAACAATTATGACAGTAATCCCAAACATCTGTGCGAAGTCTGGGCCAGTAGAATCGTTCTTGGATCTTCTCTAAAGTTCTTCTGAAAGCTAAGTGTCCGGCAAGAGCATCATCATGCATAGCTTCTAATATTTCTTTTACCATGCATTTTGGTATGGCTATGCAAGGCTCCTTATTTGCATTAAGCTGATATTTCAAGATGTCTTTTTCTAAAATGAAATCATCAGCTGCTTGTAAACGCTTTGCGTCTAGGCCATTTGTAGCTTTATTTGTCTGCAACAATCTATATATTGGGCCTAGGAATAGATCTTTCCTTTGGAAATTCGCCAACTTGTGTGTCAAATTAATCACTGCAACATTATTTTGTGTGTTTGTATTTTCTTCTTGTATTGGTAGCCTGGAAAGAGCATCTGCGTTTCCATTTTCACTGCCTTTTCTGTAAACAATGTCAAAGTTATATTCTTGCAAAGATAAAACCCAGCGAACTAATCGGGGAGAAGCTGTTTCATTTATTTTTAGGAGCCGGATAGGTGCATGATCTGTGTATAGAGTAAACTTTTGACCATATAAGTAAGGTCTGAACTGTTTGATTGTCCATATTATTGCTAAAGCCTCTTTTTCAATTGTTGAATAGTTTCTTTCTGCTTTGGATAAGGTTCGTGAGACAAAAGCTATGGGATATTCAACATTGTTTGTTTTCTGAGATAGAACACCGCCTATTCCCATTCCACTTGCATCTGTTTGGACAATGAAGGGCTGTGTAAAGTTGGGAAAGGCTAAGGTTGTAGCACATTTTAAGTCGTCTTTGATTTGATTGAAGTTAGCATCACAATCTTTAGTCCAATTGAAGGCTACTCCTTTATTCAGTAGCTTATTCAGAGCTGATGTTTTCATTGCAAAGTTCTTAACAAATCGTCTGTAGTAACTTGCTAATCCTAAAAAGCTTTTCAATGCAGTTACTGTTTTAGGTTGAGGCATGTTGCTCATAGCAGTTACCTTTGCAGGGTTAACATGAAGTCCATGTTCATCGATTACATGTCCTAAATAATGGACTTTTGGCAATGCAAATTCACATTTCTTTAATTTTAGCGTTAATCCTGCTGTTATCAAGCGGTCAAACACTTTCTGTAGGTCGTTCAAGTGTGATTCTAAGTCTTTGCCACATATTAGTATATCATCTAGATATACAAAGCAGTTGTGCCAGTTCAAGTCACGCAGAACTCTTTCCATTGTACGTTGGAATGTTGCAGGTCCATTTGAAAGTCCAAAAGGCAGGACATTGAATTCATACAAACCTAAAAAGCTATTAAAGGCTGTCTTCTTTTTATCTTCTTCAACCAACTCTATTTGATGGTAACCCTGTTCAAGGTCTAAAGTTGTGAAGATTGTAGATCCACGGAGTTGTCCAAATATATCATCTATCCGTGGCAGTGGATAGGAATCACGTATGGTTCTTTCATTTAATTTCCTATAATCAACACAAAATCGTGTTGTTCCATCCTTTTTGTTAGCAATCACTACGGGTGAACTCCAAGGACTTTGTGATGGTCTTATGATATCATTCTTTAGCATTCTATCAATATGATCTTGTATCAATTGTCGTTTCGCAAATGGTACGCGATAAGGTGGCTGAGATACAGGTCTATAATTTCCAGTGTCAATACCATGCTTTACAATGGTAGTGTGACCCAATGGTTTATCAACGCCAAATACTTTACAGTTTTTCTCAAGAAAGCTGGCTAGCTTCTGACGATATTCTGAGCTTGGTATATGAGCTAATTTTTCATTTAGCAATTTCTTGAAATCACTCATTTCGTGAATAATATCCTTTGCTGGCTTAATTACTGCGATTCTGCTTCCTTCATAGATCTTTATTGGCTGCTTGGACATATTAATGATTGGAAGGCTGCTCATTATTTCCTCATTGCTTATTTGCAGTCGGACATTAGGCACATACAAATTCTGCACTTCACGAAACTTCGGATGTGCTTGAATATCTATCCATTGGTTTGTCCATGGCATAGTGGACAATTCAAGAGTGATTGGCACTACTTGGACTGAACTTGGTGAAATAGATATTGTTTTACTAACAAATGCGATCAACTCTTCTGAGTGATCAAAGTTTTCCTTGTTAGTCACTAATGGGATTTCATGAGGTCCAAAAGTAACAGTATGTTTCTCAAAATTCACTGTTATTTTGGCTGAGGCACCACTGAGTGTTGTAATGCTGTCCCAACCAAGGACAACCGGATAGGGGCTGTTCTTCATTATGAGGAACTTCAGCTGTTTTTGTATATTCCCTATTTGTACTACAGCTTCAAGTTCACCTTCTAATTTGACTGGATGTCCTGTAATGGATATCGGTGTTGCTTTTGGTTTTGAATAATTTCTTGCACTTTTATGCATTTCTTTATAAACTTTTGCATCCATGATTGTAACTGAGGCACCTGTATCAACTAGGGCTTCATACTGATGTCCTGATGTGAAATGTATCAAAATTTGTGGCTGTGGTCCATTTGTTGATTTGTGCTTAATGTCAGTGACATAAATGGGATTTCGATTACGTCGTCTTAGAACTACTCTTTCTGAAGGGTTAGCTGCATATTCAGCAACTTGTCCTTGTTGTCGAAATCGTCGTCTTCTAGGACAGATGCCAGTTAAGCATTGGCACAAGGCTGCAAATGTTCCACATATCCATTCACAACAAATGCAACAAAAACCATATCTTATTCCACAGTATAATGTACCTAGTACTAATGCTATTACAAGGATCCAAACTAATGTGCTAGTTAGCTGATGCATGAATCCTCCTGTCAAGGAAGAAAAGACATGACCAGATCCTGTAGCTATTCCTTGTATTGCTTGCTTCATTTGAAAGACTGACATGCCATTTACGTCTTTCAAGCCATTGCCTATTTCTTCCACAGTTTGTTTGAAAATTGTGGGATCAACATGTAATTCTGATGTGAAGTTGACTAAATTTCTCATTTGTTGTTGTAGGCGCCATGTTTCTAACCACATGATTTCTAATGAACCTTGAAAAGGTATGTGTTCTTGGTGATCTTTGAATAAGGGTGGTGCATCTAAAACAATGTGTGGTGTTTCATTTGAGAAGTTTAAGCTTTGAAGTAAGGGTTTAACATTGACAATGCCTTTTTGACTTAACCATGTGTTAGTTGCATTATCATAATGCACACCAACTGGTGCTTCAAAGCAAGGAATCTTTGGGGAAGTTGTTACTAAATCATTTGAACCTGGCAGTGCAAAGTATACAGTTTCATTGACCACAACTGGAAGTAATGCAAAGCAGTCTATCCCTACTTTGTAATTCCAGAATATGAAATGTTCTTTAATTTCTGTGCAAGGCCAAACTAGTAAAGCTTCACCTACTATTCTTGCGGCAATATCTGTTCTTTTTAGCCATAGACGCGCTGCTATGGTAGCATCTAGACGTATCAATTGTCGAACAGTTTGTAGTTGTGTTTCTGCTAGCTTACATATCTGCATCCATATTTGTCGAAACCTTACTGTTTCAAAAAGTCGGATACTTCTTTCAAGATATTGTAGTCGTGTATTTATTTCATCCATTTGTGGATAATTTTGTGGTGCTTTTTCTAGTGTCTTATTTGGTGATTGACGCTTTTGCTTGCTTAAGTCAGGCGCTGCAATGTAAAGAGTTTGCAAATCATACAGCTGCAAAATGATTTTCTGATCCATCATAATCAGATGCTGAGGCAAACAACTGTATGTGGGTGATTTTAATTTTTTAGTTCTCGTGAATGCTTGTTGAAGTTCTTCAACTACAAAATACTCATCAGATGACTGTATGACTAAATCACGACCTTCTGTTACATAAGGACATGGAACTTTGAGTTCTTCCTTGTTCCATATAACAATGCCTTGTTCTTCTAACAAGCATTGCCCCATATGCATGTTGCATGCTGAGATATCACCTAGATTTGATGAAACAATTTGACCATCATAGGTGGCCACATACCCTTGTTGGATAATTGCATTTTCAGCTTCAGCGCATATATCTTTGCAACAGTATTGATACTCTACATTTAAAGATATATTTGTGCGCCAAACATTTGGCTTAACATTCCATAATTTTGATCCACGGTAAAATTCTGTGATTATCATACGCTTACAGCGATGCTGAGAGAGTGACACCATTTTCTCGTCATTCTTGACTATGCCTCTGGAACCGAAAAAACCTGTGTTTGTACAGATTGTTCTTTTCATGGCCATACACTTATAAGCTTGTACCATTTCAGGTTGTAAGTTTGGTACCCAAATTCGGCCAGAAAAATGCTTAACCACTGCTTGCTGTGGTATATTACAGATAATGCTTTTAGGTATTTCAAAATGTGAACCTGATATGTGCTGTTCACAAAGTTGATAAGCTGTAATTCCTGATGTACATAAGTTTAATGCAAGCAATGTTATGAAGAAGATGATACATTTGTATGTAAACATCAGCATATTTTGCTTTAGTGATGCTGACGAATTTGACTTTGTTTCAGCAGGTGAGTGTAAAGTAGTTATTGTGTCTTGAATTGAGTCATCAAATAACTTAAGAGTGCAAATGATATCCATGTTTTCATTTGAACTTGTGGTAGCTTTCGTATTTCGATTTTCTTGAGAGTTAGAGGCTCGTATATTTGTTACACAGATAGTATCATAAGGCTCATCATGTTTTTCATGATTTTGTTCATAAGCAATTCTCGAAGAACCTGTAGCAGCATCTCTAACATTAGCATGGCTATAATTTGGTCTAGGCATTGAAGAATGCTGATAGCTTTCTGAATTATCATAGTCATTATAGACGTTATCATCACTGTTATTATTATTTCTTTCAAAGTGATGAGTTTCATGCTCTATTGATTCAGTGACAGCATACGCTTGAGGACTTCTATATCCTCTAAAATAATTTTGTTGTATTGGTCTTCCTCTGTTATTTTTAAAATTTCCTCTGTCTTGCATAGACATTGTGTTAGGAAAATTTTGTGTGTACGTTCTGCCATAGTAGCTTGCTGGCCTTTTTGGAATGTGAAAGTTCGACTGAAATGATCCCTTTTGTGGGATGCACTGCTGCCTAAAACGACAGTATTTAGCAATATGCCCAAATTGCTGACATTCATAGCAACGGATTTTCTTATTTATATGATAACGTGATTGAGGTTTATTGTATGTGTTGTAGTTTGATTGTTGTTGGTTTTTGAATGAAGTGTTACGTGTTGTATTGATAGTGTATACATTATGCTTGTGTCCTTCATCATTACGACGATCTTCTGTGATTTTTAATTGTGTTTCAGTTTGTCTTGCATAAAGTTCTGCTTCGTTGAATGTTTTTGGTTTACGATCAGCAACAGATCGCCAAATGTTGTTATTTAAACCATCAATGAAAAAACGGCGAGTAAGCGCGTCTAGTGTATTAGCATCCACATCTGGATAGGCTTGTATTGCTAACTGTTGAATATCAAGCGCGTATTTTAGGACAGGTTCTTGGGGCGCCTGTCTTCGGCTATGGAGTTGGAGTGCTTTCAACTCAGAGTGTTCAGTTGGTATAAATCTTTCTCGCATTTTCTCAATTAGTTGCGTGTAGTTCATGTTAGTTCGTGTGTCAAGTGGAATAGCATTATATGCTATTTCTGCGAACCCTCGAAAGTATGTTGGTACTAAAAGTCTTTTCTTTCTTTTGTCCCATGTGTTTGCTTGGGCAAGGCGTGCAAAACGGTCGGCCCAAAGATCAAAATTTTCGTCAGATCGGCCGAAGAAAAATTCACCAGTAGGTATATCCATATGGATATTTGACGCCTGAATTGTTGAGTTTACATTATGGGCAGAATTTAATTCAGCGATTTGTTCTTGCTGCCGATTTATCGTCAGTTTGAGTTGATCAACTTGATCACGTAGTCTTTGCATGTTACTTTTTTCTTACATCAGCAAAAATTTTGCTGGTGTAAAAAAATTCAGGCGTTCGAAATTATATAGTCAAAGCAGCTTGCTTTACCATCAATTATCCAACAAAAATAGGATACAAATTAAACTTACAATTTGGTCCACAATCAATTATTATAGTAATTCTAATCGCCAACATGAGCATTTGTGTTATATCAAATATGTATGCTGCTACAGTCCATTTGCTCTAAATTTAATAAAATTACGCATCGATTTTAATCAACTTCAACATTCTAGCTAATTTAGTAGCTAAAGTCTTCGATACAATTATTATACGCTCCATCAAAATAATTTTAGTCGACAGCAATCCAACAATTTCAATCGCAAAAATCTAGATGCCTAAGGGCATACAATCGCAGATGATACGCAAAAGTTCATATCGACAAAATGTCCAAATATAATCAAGGCGATATTTGTGCTGCAGAGTCGCAAATAAAATGTGAAACACAGACTCTGGGCCGGGGGTTAAGTAATATCGGAATTTGAAATTCAAACGCACACTTAGGAATTCATAAAACCGCCAATATAGGAAATTCGTGTACACACAGTACATACATTAACCGGCCAAACTTTTATTGGAAGAGCGAATTGCAAACTCGGGCAGATTGCCCCACAAAACTGTAGCGACTAACCATTTTATTAGAGAGACAAGATATAATATAGGTTTAGAATTGTTACAAAAAGACTGGTTTTACAAATCACTACAATTAAAAGTTTCACATTGAATGATAATAGGTTATTGAACCGTGCCATTGTGCGATATGATATGAAAGTTTGCTACACATACAGTAATTAGGTAATAAAAAAGCCGATGGTTGGCATCTGCATTTGCTTTTGCGCGCGCTCATGCATAATTAATGGTGTCCTTATAGATGTCTGCTTGCACCCGTCACTGCACACGTTAATCATGCTAATTATATGCAAATTACCTACGCGACATTCATTATAAATTGTCCGGTTTTCGGGAAAATTTTTATTACCATATTTTGAGTAGTCAGCATAAAATTTCGAAAGCTCTCTGAAAATGGACGATGATTATACTTTATCGTTGGACTACAGCGATTTTTCAGACATGGACGAGTCTGTGGATTCCTTACCTGACGTGCATTTGAGTTATGAAAATAATTCTTTAATTCTGGAAGACATTACAGACGATGAAGATTCGGATTCTCTTGAAACGGCTAGTTTGCTTACTGTAGATGAGTGGAATGATTTGCAGGATCAAGTTGGCGGCGATTTTTCGCCAGATCATTTTTATGAACTCAGTGATCCCACAGTTCAACGTATTAAGCGATTTAATACTGATGGCGAAGAGTACATCATCCGATTCATTAATTCTCAAAATTGTACAAATTTGGTAAACTGATTGCCCAATATTTTCGACCATGCTATTGATAACATTTTATTGAGATCGGACCCAACGTCGTATGTTGGGCTTCAGCTGTCGCAAACCCGGATTTAGAGACACCTGTTCTGATTCACTTTAGGTGAGTAACTTTATGTTTAAAGAAATTTGACAAAAATTCATTATTTTTTTAAGTGAAAATTTGATTGACGTTAATTCTTGAAAGTGAGAATTCTTACAAAATATCAGAAAATTCTGAAATTTCGCAGTTTAGCATATTCATTTCACGGGATATTTTTTTATTGGCGTTTGATGATTTTACGAGCTACGAGCTTTGTTGTTAATTATTTAATTTTTTCACAGAACAAAATGACGAAAAATACCAGAAAGTTCAGAAATTTTGCCATTTAACATATAAATTTCATTTTTTATTCATAATATACTGAAGGAAAACTGAAAAAATTAAGAATTAAGCGTTTAAATTTTGGTTAATTTTAGCGCGAAATGAATTTGATTTTCGATTTAAGGGATCGAAAAAACATTAATGGCGATATTATTCTAAAACAAATTGAGCGAATATTACAATCGAACAAAGAAGTCAAAATTGATTCAGCGGAATCAACTGTGAAAATTGTCACAGTGAAACCGCTAGTTGGCTCTGGATTATACACTGATCGTAACCACATTCTGCACGATAAATTTTTGAATCAGGGGCCTCATGGCGGCTGCTTTATTCAAATTCGAAATGAGGATAATTTATGCCTCGCCAGAGCTCCTAGTAGTTGCTCGCGCGCATTTACATAGGATGACCCTACTTATAAGTGGAATAGCGTTAGAAGAGGAGATTACAAGCGCACAAAAACGCAAAAGCTTAAAGCTTTGGAACTAATGCAACTAGCTGACTTGAAAATCACAATGGTCCATGTGGCATCCCCAAGTTAAATAAGCTGCAAAACGCTTTGCCTGGCTACCAGATTAAAGTTTTTGCAAAAGGCGACAGTAATGAATTATTCTTCGAGGGTGAGATGAATTTTTATAGAGTAAAGTAAAAAATTGTTTGAATTTAGAAGTTTTTGTTATTGATGTTGTAAAATCGATTTCTTAATGATTTTTCTTAAAACACTTCGATAAATTTTTGTGACTGAATTTACGAGTTTAAATAAAATTTCTCTTATGAATTATAAATTTTAAGTTTTAATTTTACGAATTAAACGTTTTTATGAATATGAATGAACTAATTATTTAATGAATTTTGTGCAAAAGTTTACGTTTTTTGCCGGTTCTCTTGATTTTATGTGAAATTCTATTGCTTGTTTGTTGTTGTGACTTGTACTGTTTTGTTAAATTTTTAGCAATCTTTGTAAATAGTCAAAGTAGCCTAAGGTTTTTACAAGAAAGTCAGCATCTGTTGGCATTTTTAGTCGATTTTGACTGCATTAAATCACTTTTATTGATCAATTTGGCGTGTTAAATCATTTTTACGCGATTTTGGACGCTTTACTGAATGGATTTAACCAACAAAAACAGCAAATGAAAAAGATTGCGTGACCAACGCACAGGCAGTTTTAAGAACTAACGACCTTTGCGCCATTGGGAAAAGGCATTAATTGGTTTGCGTCATTTTGTTACCAAAAGCAAGCCACAATAGCTGTAGAACCTAGGCTGATGCAGAAATAAAAGCAAAATTACAATTTAATTATTTGCGCGACCACTTGGCTTCTGTAATTCTGAAAACTGTAAACACAATAAATCACCATCCGCATGGCAGATTAATTATTGCATGACCGACGCTACATTAATTAATTATAGCTTGTGATTATGCGTATATAAATTTCAAAATTTAACTTTTTGGCGCTAATTTAATCAAAATTTGCATTTTTGCCAAATGATTGGCGATCTGTTATTCATACAATTGGCGCTTTATTTTGCTGTTTTTTTTGGTTTTTTTTATAGAGTTTTGATCGCTACTTTTGCTTACACCCACCAAAATATTTAAGTTATTTTGATTGATTTTTGAAATTTTATGAATGTTTTTCCGCCATACTTTAAAGTTTTTCTTTGCACATTTACAGGGCCAACACAAGCAGACAAAGTATTGCATTTGTACTTACACGACGGTCACTATACAGTTATTAGCAAAGTTGCCGCTTTCTTTTCGAATAATTATTTTTGCGAATCGTGCAATCATAGGTAGCGCGTTAGCGCGTACCTATAATATACTTGGGTACCCCCAACACCTGGGCACCCCCCTACAGCTATAATGGGACACTTCTGGAAGGTGCGGTTTTTTTTTAAAAGAAAGATAATAAAAAAATTCGCTGCCCGTGTTTTTTTGTTTTTCTTGAAACTCAAAATTGACTGTGTAAAGAAGGTGTAAAGTTTTTGTGTAACGTTATAACATAGGACAAATTTTGGGACCTTTTTACTGCGGCATGTGGACAACTGAGTATTGATGACTCGAAGGATTGAACAGAATAGGATAATAGAGGGATAAATTCTACAGATGACACTTTTTTTGTTTTTTGAAATTCGCATTATTTATCGAACGGCAGTGTAAAGAGTGCGAAAATCTGGGGGTGAAAAAGCACTTTTTGGTCGAGTTTTCAACCTTCCTATGTCCGATACTAACTCCGGTTATGAGGTTTTTAAAATGTTTTCTGACAGAAATGTAGAGCGGATCAAGGGCTACATTCTGCATATAAGCAAAGTCTTCTATGCTCTATGGTGAGTTAGATCCTGGGGTTTAAAGTTTACACTCTAGTGGATGGTGTAAAAAAACGGATTTTAACTAAGATTTCTCTGCCAAATGTTTCCGCTTATGAGTCAGTGCAAATCGAAGACAGCATTAATAAAGTGCCTCACAGGGGCTAAACATCGCAGCAAACCGCATTTAAAAAAACGCAATATTGAGTTATTTATGGGGGTGTAAAGTTCGAAATCAGAGGTAAAAAATGGGCTAAAAAACACGTTTTTTCCGAAGTTTGATTGATAAATCATGCCGAATAATTTTTGCAACAGAATTTTGGCACACAGGAATGTACTACGATTTAAAAGCTACAAATTGTACCAAACCGAATTTCTTTAAACTCAATGGGGAGTTCGATACGGAATTTTTAAAGTTTACAGTGTTCTAAATGATGGAAAATACGTTTTTGTTGCGTTTTTTGTTCGCCACTTTCTCCGTCCAGAAGTCGGGATAAGTCTAATAGAATAAAAAATAAAGTGCTTTATATCGGGTGCATGTAAAAGCAAATTGTCTATACATTAATATTTAGCGAGTGTAAAGTCAAAAATTTGAGTTTTAAATGCGTTTCTGTCTTGTTTTTTCTGCCTGCTTCTCCGGTTACGAGTCAGGGACACGTTTATCAAGTCTAGAAATGGACCAGGAATCAAATTTGATATGCCAGTCTGGCGCATATCTTTACACTCTACGGTGTTGTAAAGTAGTTTACACCAATTGTTAGTTTGCCCATAGAACATTATGTAGACTTAATTTTTTCATAAATATTAATCGTAATATCGGAACAATATCAAAATTACGAATCTGACTAAAATCTTCTTTACACTAGGTGTTTACATGAAGTTTACACTACATATATATTTATCTTCGTTTTTGATTATTCCTAAAACCTAATTTTTTCTTGGAGCCTAGAAGTTTTCAAAGGATCAAATGTGAGACGTCACGTAGGCGCGTTTGTTTACATCCAACAGTGATGTAAAGTAGTTTACATTCATTGTTTATATGTCCTCAGACCATTGTAGAGACATATTTTTTTCATGAATGTTGATCATAATATCCGAGTAATTTTTTACACTGCATGTTAGCCTTTGTTCTAGAGCATTGCAAAAATCGAAATTTTTCCCTGAGATATAAAAATTTACAGGGAATGAAATATATACGTCAATTGGGCGCGCTTGCTTACACTCAGCAGTATTGCAAAGTGGTTTAAACCTAATGTTTATTGTCTTTAAAACATTATGGAGACTCATTTTTCCATAAATGTTGAAAGAAATATCGGAGCAATATCAAAATTACGAATCCGACTAAAATATTCTTTACGCTATGTGTTTGTGTAAAGTTTACGTTACGTGTTAACCCTAATTCGATAGACTTGCAGAGACTTTGTAACTGAAGTCAAGAAATTTTCAAGGATTCATATGTGAGACATCAATTAAGTGAGTTTGTTTACCCTCAAAAGTAATCTAAAGTGATTTAAAAATTAAGTTCAAGTGTCCTTAGATCATTGAAGATATGTAATTGTGTCTTAAATGGGTTGCATTAAAGTTAAATCTTTCTTAGCCGTGTTTATAATATGTTTCACAAAATCTTGCACATGGAGAGCTATCGTTTAATTTATGTAAATTGCCTGCAAAAGTGGTTTAAAATGAACCAGCAATCACACTACTGTGCACAGAAGTCGACAAAGATATACAGCTTTATTGTAATCATGTACATTAATAAGCCGTAAACTGTTAGTATTCTCTACACCTAGTAGTTGTGTAAAGTTTGCACTATTCATTTGTTGTTAATATGTAGTCTATACTACAAATTTATTTTACTACCAAATCAAAGCGTTAGTGTTCCTTACATTTGATATTTGCGTGAAGTTTTTGAATTTTTGCCGAAAATCTTTGCCTTCTAATTTACCAACATCCCGCCTTTTCCATTTTCTTGAAGTTTAAAATCTTTTTATAATTCTCTCATAATTTAATGGTAGGTTTTAACTTTAAGTTTCTCTTGGTTTACAACTCTCGCTTAGCAAGCTCATTTTTCAAAACTTTTTCATAGTGATCAGATTAGTTGCGTTTAGTTTGGAATTGGTGGACGGTCGTTATTTTATTACTCGGCTTAAATAAACCAAGTGACTATCTTTTGATTATTTTCTTCATCGCAAATTCAAACACCCAATTTTCAATTTGAAAATTGACCCAATTTTCAATTTGAAAATTGACCCAATTTTCAATTTGAAAATTGATCCAATTTTCAAATTGAAAATTGAAAATTGGGTGTTTTCAATTTCAAAAGTCACAACACATTGTGCTTGTGTATTGATTGAGTGAGGATTTGCAATGTGAATTCGTTGGTTAAATTTTTGTGCTTGATTATAAGTGAACTGCACATTAAGAAGAAATAACTTAATGCAGTTTTAATTTGAAAATGGATGGTGTCAATAAGGTTGTCTTGTTTAAAAAGGATAATGCTGATGTTAAGAACAATATTGTTTTCCGCGTTCTTGGACTGTTGTCATTATTGTGGCATGTTACTGATTGTGTTTACTGACTGATGTACTGAAATCACGCTAATTAAAAGTAGAGTACTAGCAAAGAAAAAATGCTCCGATGGAACAAAAAAGATGAATATACTTGGAATTGTGGATTATTATGGATGTAAAAGGAGGGGACTAGAAAAATCTACCTAAAGTCGGAAAATCTGCTAAAAATCACACTTTCTCTAAGCAACGCAAAAAATCGATGTATATTCTGCGGCCTCTAAAAAAGTGTCTTTTTTTTCGAAGTTTCAGATAAGAGTGTATAAACGAAATCTATCAAGGTTACTTTTTAAATTGCTGGCACCTGATATATAGAAAACTAAGAGGTATTGTATTTAAAGTTGTTTTGTTTTATGAGCATTATAGCAAGCAAAGCAGGAGCCGATTGATTAGTGCACACAATCGTTTCGGGCATGCTAGTGTATCTACATTAAGTCTGTTTCAAGTCAACTTACGTGTTTCCTACTGTTTTTAACCAACCATGTCTTCAATTGTCTTCGATGTTTGCTATTTCATTCAATTGGCTTGGAAGACTGTTAGTTTACTTAATATCATTTCCCATAGCTACTGCATAGCTAACGTGCTGCTGTTTCAATCATTGTTATGGTTGAATATTTATTTTAATCTGTTGGCCGCAGAATATACATCGATTTTTGCGTTGCTTAGAGAAAGTGTGATTTTTAGCAGATTTTCCGACTTTAGGTAGATTTTTCCTAGTCCCCTCCTTTTACATCCATAATAATCCACAATTCCAAGTATATTCATCTTTTTTGTTCCATCGGAGCATTTTTCTTTGCTAGTAGAACCATATAATCATAAAGAAAAACATCGTTGCATTGATAAATGCACATCGTGTTATCAATCGCCACCTTGTGAAAAATCAAAAATTTTAACCTGTTCAACATGCAACCGTTACTTTTATAACCAAGCATGCTTTGAACATCATCGCAAAATTTACAAACTAAAAAGGAAAAATAAAACAATTGAGACTTCGATTTGCATGCGAGTTCAACGTTGCAAGAAATGCGGCAAGCATTACAGGGACGCCCAAAAGAAGAAACATAAATGCGGTTATTTTCATTGTCGAATTTGCAAGAAATACGTCCTTCAAAAAGGTTACATAAATTTAGGTACAACTTTTATTAATTATGACTTATTTTTGAAACTTTTTAGGACATCAATGCTATATGCAAAAAATTGCAGACAATGAGGCAGATTCTAATGACTCTGATGGTGGTAAGAAGATTAAAAAGCGCGAAAAAATAGAATTTGTTCCGCGTTTTGTTTTCTTTGACTTTGAGACTACGCAGGAACGCATCTTGAAAGATACTTCGTATGGTCCAGAGTTGGAACACGTTCCAAATTTATGCATTGCGCACATTGTGTGTGATGAGTGCCGAAAATCGGGAACTTTCCTGTTGCTACCGCTGCGGCGAAAATAGACGAGTTTTTATGGGAGATACTTGTTTAGACGATTTTTGTACATTTTTATTTAGCATGAAACATGTGACAGCGATTGCCCACAATGCCAAAGGCTTTGACGGACAGTTTATTTTACAATTCTTTTACAAACAAGGAAAAGTGCCGAAAATTATCAGCAAGGGTAAGAAAAGGTAAGATATTTTTAGATTTTTCCTAATTTTTTCTTTATTAGGAATGGAGTTGATGTCAATTTCATACGAAACGGTCAAAATTATTGATTCATTCAATTTTTTGCCTATGAAATTGGCGAATTTGCCGAAAACCTTTGGCGTTGACGAGCTTTGCAAGGGGTATTTTCCTCATTTATTAAACACAAGAGCCAATTGGGATTACATTGGCGAATGGCCCGACCAAAGCTTTTATAATCCAGCTAGCATGAAGCCGGATGAGTACCAAGCGTTTCAAGATTGGTACAAGTTGCAAAAGGGAAAAGTAAGAAATTTAAATAAAATTTGTAATTTTAACTATATTTTATGCGTTTTTTCAGATTTTTGACTTTAAGCGCGAAATTTTGGCTTATTGTGAAAGTGACGTTGGCGTTTTGAGGCAATGCAGCCTTAAATTCAGAGACATGTTTATTGACGAAACTACGGTAGACCCATTTGAGCATTCATTAACAATAGCTAGTGCATGTAATACCGTTTTTCGCAAATTATTCTTGAAACCAAATACTATAGGCATTGTTCCAAATGATGGGTACAGAAGGAACGAAAAACAGTCTATAATTGCTATAAAATGGCTAAAATGGATTAGTCATATTGAAAATAAATATATTTCGCATAAACAGAATGGTTACGAAGTGAAAATTGGAAAATACCGAGTAGATGGTTTTTGCAATGATACTGTGTACGAGTTTTACGGTTGCTACTGGCATGGTTGCCCAAAATGCATGCCAAAACGGAACCAGCTGGCAGCCGACAGGGCTTCTACCGCCAAAGAAGCCTACGATCGGACATTACAGCGCGCCAAATTTATTCAGCAGGCGGGGTACAAGCTCGTCGAAATTTGGCACTGTGATCTAATGCAGCAGCTCATGGCCAATCGAGAAATGGAATCTTTTTTTGACACTGTGGTCACGGAGGAACCACCATTGAGCCCACGCGACGGTAAGTGAATCTAAAAATGAATTAGAATATATTATTTTAATGTTTTACATTGAGTTTTTAGCATTCTACGGTGGAAGAACTAATGCGATCAAATTATACCACAAGATCAAAAGAGACAAAAATGGCTCACCAGTGCAGAAAATTAACTACGCAGATGTCTGCAGTCTCTACCCTTATGTGAACAAATACGGGCGCTACCCTTTGGGTCATCCAAAAATCATTACCGAAAATTTTAAAACTGTGACTTTGGAAAATCAGCCGTATGAGGGCCTTATAAAGTGTGACATTTTGCCACCAAGGAAACTATATCACCCCGTTTTACCATTTCATTCTGGGGGAAAATTGATGTTTCCACTATGTCAGACCTGCGTCAAGAATCAACAAAAGAAGACATGTCGCCACAGCAACCAGGAGCGTGCCCTCAAAGGAACTTGGGTTACGCTTGAAATCCACAAAGCTTTGGAAAAAGGCTACAAAGTAAGTTTTTTCATATTTTTATGAATTTTCCAGGATTTGTTTTATATTTTGCAGATTTTAAAAATTTATGAAGTCTGGCATTACGAGTCTACTGATCAATTCAATGCAATTTGCAATCCACAAGGCGGTTTATTCACTGATTATGTCAATTCATTCATGAAACTGAAATTGGTGAGAATCGTACAAAGACTTTTGGGGGCCATCTTTGTACATGTACAAAGATTTTTGGGAATCTAAAAACTGCAAAAAAGTTTGAAATTCACAGAAATTTTCGTTGATTTGCGCCTAAATGAGTAATTGTGTGTTCTATATATCTTTATAATATCAGAAATTGTATTTTTTTAAAAATGTCAAATTTTCGGGCATTTTGCGAGACAATTATTAGTAATTTTTGCTCTCAGAAACCCAGAAATTAGCTAAAATACACTACCAAAGGTCGGACAACTCTGTTTTTGCCACACTAAAATCTCAGCTGTACCATATTATAGTACCGGAGAATTTGTGTGTACAAAATGTACAAAGACGTTTAGGGACCATCTTTGTTCATATACAAACGGACCTTGCACAAAAAACACTGTTTGACTCTATTATGTTTATTGCATACATATCAATTTTGTGCTTTGTTAACTTTTAGGAGGCTGAAGGATACCCATGTGGAGTCAAAACGGACCAGGATAAATCAAATTACATTGCTGACGTTAAGGATCGTGAGAGCATTTTACTCGATGCTGACAAGATTGAAAAGAATCAGGGAAAAAGGGCGTTGGCCTAGCTCATGCTCAACAGCTTTTGGGGCAAAGTGAGAAAATTTGCATAAATTTTATTATGTCAATATATACGTTTTATTGCATTTTCAGCACAGTGTTTTTTTTCGTACTCGGCAAAGATTTTTTTGATGTTCAAAGACTTTTTGGGACCGTCTTTGTACATGTACAAAGATTTTTGGGAAGACTAAAATTGCAAAAAAGGTATAAAATTTGCAAAAATTTTCGGCGCTTTGCGCCGGAATGAGTAATTGTGTGTTCTAATATATCTTTATAATGGCAGACATTGTATTTCAAAAGGAAAACTGTGGCGCTTTGCGCCGTTTCGAGACAATTCTTAGTGATTTTTGCCCTTAGAGACCCAGAAACTAGCTAAAATACACTTCCAAAAGTCGAACAACCTTGTTTTACTACAACAAAATCGCTACTCTACCATATTATAGTACCCAAAAATTTGCATGTGTAAAATGTAAAAAGATTACAAATGGACCTGGTACAAAAAAACACTGTTTTAGCATAGATTTAGTATAATTTGGCCAATTTTTAAAATTCCTTTAGTTTGGTCAAAGGAACAATCTCAACAAGACTGTCTACTTTAAAGACCCGGCTAAATACTATGCCCACCTTTTCAACCCTGCCAACATGATTCTTGCTATTCATATGATCAATGAAGAGATAATAGGCGTTACCTATAAGCAAAATGAAGACTTTGTAGACGTTATGGGCAATACCAATCCTGTGATTGCTGCCTATACGACTGCACAGGCTCGTTTGAAGCTCTATTCTTACATCGAGCAGCTAGGTACCCGAGCATTATATTTTGACACTGATAGCGTCATCTATGTCTCGAACGTGGACAAGCCTGATGAATACCAGCTGCCGATTGGATCATGCCTCGGCGAGATGACCAATGAGCTGCGGGATTATGGAAAAGACTCATACATTACAGAATTTTGCAGTGGAGGACCTAAAAACTATGGATTTCGCGTTTTTAGCACAAAAGATCAAAAAGATCATTATGTTCACAAAGTCCGAGGAATAACATTGTCACATGTTGCTGTTAAACGTGTCAACTTTTTATCCTTACGTCATTTAGTCCGCGCCTATGTAAAACAAAATTGTAGAAAAGAAATTTCTATTGTTTCTAGCCGAATACAACGAAAACAGGAAGGCAGAAAAGTCGTTACAAAAATTATGCCTAAGAAATTTCGCATCGTGTATGATAAACGTGTCATTCGTCGTAATTTTTGTACATTACCCTATGGATTTTAATTATGTCTTGTATATAATGCAGTGTTTAAATTAATGATTCAGTGTTTAGAATTATTTGTCTACTGAATAGAAGGTTCTCTACTTTAGTCTCAAATATTAGAAATGAATAGAGCTATTCTTATGCTAGGATTTATATTTCAATGCATAATAATGCTTGCTAAAAGTCACGATTCTTGGTTACTTTCTGCTAAAAATCCACTGAGAAAATACGAATTAACGATTGTGCATTCTACTGCTTTTAATAATACAGAAAAGATTGAATTTATATCAAATTGTGCCGAAAAAAATAAACTTCTCTTTCTACGATTGCCTAGTTATGTTAAGAAAACAGTCACTTACAACTTGACTGTTTTAGAACAACAAAAATTTGGTACCTTCATTGAACAAAACATGCATTGCCCTGCAAACAAAGGAAGAATTGATGCGTTTAATGATCGAATTATATCACATACTCCATACATATTTATTCGCTGCAGTAGAGCTTCAAATTTTGACACCATGGTAGTTAAAACTTTTATTCTTGATCTAGCCAGAACTCAATTTTTGCTTGGAATTTTAAAAATGAAAGCGCCAGAATGCAGGATATAAAAGCGAGTGTATTATAGAATTTTGTCATTTTTGTAAATTATAAGGTGTGAATATGGATGTCAGGTGGAAACACCCTTTTAATTGCATTGTTGCTGCTCCAACTAAATCTGGAAAAACGGAATTTGTGAAAAAGATTGTAACCCTATCAGATGAATTAATAGACCCTCCGCCTCAAAAAATTTATTGGTCATTTACTGAATGGCAGCCAACTTATGAAACTTTATTAGAAAAAGTGCAATTTATGGAGGGAATCCCAAATTTTGAAGATTTGAAGGCTAACAAAGCTGAGCCGAAATTATTAATTTTGGATGATTTCATGAGCGAATTGAAGGCAGATTCGAGATTAAATGAGCTTTTTACAAAAGGCTCTCATCATTGGAATCTTTCTATTATACATATTGTGCCAAATGCTTTTTTTGATGGTTTAAGAACGAGTAGAATCAATGCCCAATATTTAGTTTTGATGAAAAATCCTTCGGATAAACTTCAGATTCAAACCCTGGGCAGGCAAATTTTTCCAGGATCAAAGCATTTTACCGAAGCGTTTTTAGATGCAACAAAGGAACCTTATGGCTACTTGTTAGTAGATTTAAGTCAAATGACGCCAGAACATATGCGTTTAAGAACAAACATTTTTCCGACTGATGCGGAAAATTATGTTTATGTTCCTAAATAAATATAGAGAAGCTTACAAAATTTTCATTCTACTAATTTTTGCGCTTTACAATTGGTGTTCTTCACTAATTTCTCTCTTAAAATATGGAAGCTCGGCATAATATTTATACATTTTTACATAAAACAACATCTAGCAAAAGAAGATTAATCATTGCATCACTTTTCTTAGCGATGATTTTCATTTTAGCCTTTATTGCAGCAGTATTTTACGATTCACAATCCAGAAAATGCAAAAATTCTACCGTTTCGATCCATTCTCCTAGCTCACTAAATAGAACAACAATATATGATATTGATAACGAGAAAATGATTAAATTTATTAATGAAAACATGGAATGCCCGATTGGGCGTGGCAAAAAATTTAGAATCAAAGGCTGCTTTCGATTAAAAATTCATAATCCTGAAATATACATTTGCTGTGCAATAGATAACTTATTTACTAGTTTGCATATTGCATCAATGAACCTTTCTTATAAAAATGTGCGCCAATTAATTCAAATTTTGAATTCGACCAATCATTTGCCAAAGCATAATTATTTTTGAAAGTGCAACCCAACTAAATTTTCATTTGTCTTATTGAAGCTTACTCAGGTTCGGTCGGTTGTTGAAAATGGTGGCTGCTTCATTTGAATTGTTTGTACGAAACATCCACGAACGAACAAGAAGTAATGCATTTTTTAATGTATAAGATAAAATCTAATTTAATACATTATTTTTCAGGCACCTTTATAACTAGTGAACAGAAATCGCTCATTGCTGACTTATTTTGGACTCGATTTTCACCCGCTGCTAAGTCGATATATAAAGTGAGAGCAAGAACACACAATCACACATATATGCTTACTGGTCGAAGGCGCATTTCAGCATTTTGGCAGTTTGCTGGCGATCTCTTGTTTGAGATTCGAAGGCGCAAACTCAGTGCTAGCTTTATTCAAGATTTGTACCTTAATTTAGAGGAGAGCGTCCAGAACTGATTTTGAAACCTTGAATACATTAGGAGTTCAACGTAGAGAAGATTATTTTCGACAAGTTTTCGATGATGAAGCCGACTTTTTGCTCAACTGGTGAATCTATAAATAAGTAAGTTTTATTATTTTCAGTCATTCTTACATTTTGTGTTGGTGATGTAATGTCGCAACGTCTGAAAGAGTATATTGACGAATTAAAGGTTTTGGCAAAGTGTAACCCTTGTCAGCGGAAATCATTTTTAGAAAAATCAAAGAAAGAATTAATATATTGTATTTGTGATATATGTTATAACATACTGAGGGGTAATATTCAGCTAAACTCTTCACAAAAGGAATTATTAAAACGTCATAAAAATAATATTCGTTATTTGGGTACAAAAAAAGATACAACATTATCTAGAAAACGTCAAATTATTCAGAAAGGCGGATTTTTACCACTTTTGTTAGCTCCACTGTTAAGCATTGCAGCGAATTTACTTAGTGATATAATTGCAAAGAAATGAAATTCGCCAACAAAATGGTCCTAATACCCCAGGATGTTAGGCAATTAAATGCTGAAAAAACGCCATTACAGAAACAGATTGATGAATTTAAAAGTGAACTTGAAAAAATTTTAAAAAGCAATGATAGCCCCGAGCACCAATTCCAATTATATTCTCAGCTTTTTGGTCGATATTTAAACTTGGAGGCTGAACAACGTAAACCTCAGACTGTAATTTTTAAATCTGAAGAAAAGGCTGCTAATGATGCTGAAAAACATGAATTTGAACCTAAATGGTTTGATACAGTACTGAATAGTCTTCCAAAAAGCAAACAAAAACAGGCTAAAATGCTGGTTTCACATATTCAACATAGTAAAATAATTGATGTGAATGATAATGGTGAAATTTCAGTCAAAGGACATATTGTTCCTCATTCTCATATCATTGATCTTATTAATGATTTTAGTAGAGAACGTGTCAAAGCTGAACCTCCAATCGGAGCATCAGAATTCGCACATGCATTGTTTTTAGAACATATTCCCAAAGCATATGTTGGAAATCCAAATAGGCGTAAAATGTTATCCGAAAAACTATATAAGCAAGAACCTAAAGAATTCGCTTCATTAACAGAATACGATTCTGCCACAGAAGGTTCATCTGCTGATACTGTTAAACTAACGCCACCCAGAAAAGCTAAAAGAGAAAAATGGGAATCTAGAAAATCAATCCGTTATTCTCCACTGTACGATGAATAAAAAATTATTTGAATCTATTTACAAGAATTTAGACAATCCTTCATCCTTTGCGAGTGTAAAATTGCTATATGATGCTGCAAAGGCTAAAGATTCTTCAATCACATTAGATCAAGTCAAAAAGTGGCTATCTTTCCAAGATACTTATACTCTACATAAGCCAGCTTTCCGAAAATTTAAGCGGAACAAAATTTATGTTTTTGATATTGATCATCAGTGGGAGCTTGATCTAGCTGATATGACTTCATTACATAATCACAATGACGGGTTTAAATTCATTTTAACATGTATTGATGTGCTAAGCAAATATGCTTGGGCTAGACCACTCAAAAATAAATCTGGTTTAAGCGTTTCGAGTGCCCTTAAAAGCATAATTTCTGAAGGCCGAAAGCCATGGCAAATTCGCACAGATAAAGGAAAGGAATTTTTAAATCGAGAGTTTCAAA
Source organism: Mermis nigrescens (assembly GCA_036768485.1). Lineage (NCBI taxonomy): Eukaryota > Metazoa > Nematoda > Enoplea > Mermithida > Mermithidae > Mermis > Mermis nigrescens. Next base: position 3,939,878 of record JAVLUZ010000141.1, on the reverse strand, counting down.
ACTTGCTGGACCAAGAACAAATTCATTTTTTCACATCTCAAAATGAGGATATTAAATGTGCTATTGTGGAAAGATTTAATCGTACATTAAAAAGTAGAATGTACCGTTATTTTACTGAAAAAGGAACATTTACATGGATTGATATATTAGAAAAATTGGTTAAAAATTACAATAATACAGTGCATCGCTCTATCAAAATGAAACCCATAGATGTAAATGTTAACAATGTGCAAGAGGTTTTGAATAATCTATATGGAAAAGTACAAATTAATAAAAATCCCAAATTTTCAGTTGGTGATTATGTTCGCCTTTCCAAGTATCACCAAATTTTTGATAAAAGCTATCTACCACAATTTACTGAGGAAATTTTTAAAATTTCTCAGGTAATCAGCCGTGCAACCGAACCTGTATATAGACTAATCGACTTGAGTGGTGAAGCCATTGTTGGAACATTTTATGAACGAGAACTGCAAAAGGTGGAATATAATGAAAATCGTACGCTTAAAATTGAAAAAATTATAAAGAAGCGGCGTTTAAGAAACGGACAAATTCAATTGCTTGTCAAGTGGTTTGGATATCCTGATAAATTTAACGAGTGGATTTTGGAATCCGATTTGGAATGAACGGCTTTGAAATTGCAAATATGATACAAAAAGATTCGCTTTTGAAACGGATTTTTTTGGGCGTTTCTCCAAGTGACAAGCTTCCTCGCAAGATTCCATTTCGACCAGCTGCGCTGATTGCAAACACTGACCGTCATTATGAAAGCGGACAGCATTGGGTTGCATTTTATTTTGATTCTAGTAACAATGTTGATTATTTTGATTCATTAGGACTCGCTCCTTTTGTTGAATCATTTGTTCATTTCATGCAAAGAAATAGCAAGTCGCAAACTTGTAATAAAACGCGTTATCAAGGTTCATTCAGTGCATTGTGTGGTTTGTACTGTGTATTTTTTTCATTTCACAGATGTCGAAATGTAAAAATGAATACAATTTTTCAGGATTTTACATTAAATTTCCTGCAAAATGATAGTATTGTGTGTGATTATATGCAAAATACTTATAACGTTTGTCCTAGCGTTTGTTGTTTTCAACCTGATTTGCAACTTTGCGTACCATATTGGAGAATGAAATTTATATAAAGCCAATGTTTTGATATTTATTTCATTTGGATCAATTTTTGTCTAGAGTTCAGCATGTTGGAGAATAATCAGTTTTATATAACTTTGCCGAGCAATACAGAGAAAAATAGCACAGCTTCAAATTTCAGAGTCAAATTACCACATAGAATCAGATTAGAAGGCGATTGGGAAGTTGGTTTAGTTGAACTTATTTACCCTTATTCATGGTATACAATTAAGCAGGGTGAAAATTATATAATGTTGCAGCTGGAGTCTAAACTTGAAAGAATACTTTTTCCTGTTGGAAATCATGCAACTATAGAGAGTCTGGTGAATGTTATTAATACGACAATTCAGAATAGACTGCCTCAAATACAAAATAAGATTGAGTCTAACAGCATTTTGCGAATTGAATATCTTGCCTCAACGAATCAAATAATTTTTTTCCTTGATCCCACGGTTATTAAAGGGGTATATGCTAACAAACAACTATCTCAAATTTTGGGGTTCAATCAAACTATATACAGATTTACAAATGACAGTGAGCCTATTAGGGTATTCAGTACTAATGCACCTGATATAAACAAGCATAACTTAGATACCATGTACGTGTACAGCAATATAGTTTCAAATCAGATTGTTGGCAATGTATTGGCGCCACTTTTACGTATTGTTGATGTGCAAGGTAAATTTGGAAGTGTTACAAATAAAATTTTTGACAACCCTCACTACGTGCCATTGTTACTGAAGGACATAGAGTGGATAGAAATTAATATAAAGACAGATTCTGACAAATTTGTTTCATTTGAATTTGGCAAGTCTATAGTCAAGCTTCATTTTAAAAAACGCTCTCATCATTTTAATTTGCAATAGAAATGCATGTCATTTATGTACCAGACAGTGCAAATGATTGGTTAGAATTTTATCAAAGCACAATTTCAGAAAATCCGCAATATCAGTTAGGCGGTGCAATACGTGGTTTTAAGGCATATGCACCTTATCATAGAGGAGCAGAGCTGGGAAGCTTTTTCAAAGGACTATATCGATTAGCTTTACCACTATTCAAAACAATTGGAAAGCATGCTTTAGTGAGCGGTTCAAAAATAGCTGCTGATGTAGCGAGTGGTCGTAAGTTGAAAGAAAGTGCTGTAGAACATGGAAAAACTGCTGCTGCTCAGGCATTACGTGAAACTGCGGATAAGATTCAATCTGGAAGAGGCATAGGTCGAATAAGGAAAGCTTCAAAACCCAAAATGCTTAAAAAGAGAAAGCTAAGCAGAAAACCTTCATTTAGAAAAATTAAACTGTCTAAATCAGTCGGTTTGGACATTTTTAGCAACTAATTATGAGCAAATTATTGGACGAAAATTCGCTTCCTAGCAGCAAGAGTGAGTTGGATTTATTTACTGTACCCACGACTCAAGTTGCAATTCGAAGATCATTTTGGTCAGAAGTTCAATTGCAAAATCCGTGTACAAATGAAGGCCCATATGAATTTCGCATTTCCCCTGATATGTATATGCTAGACCTATCAAAGAATTATATTTATTTTGTGATTTGTATTCGGAAGTCTGATGGCTCAGCATGCAAAATTACAACTGCGGCAGATGGTACCCAAGCTGGTGATCTTGTACTGCCCATAAATCTAATTGGAAAGACGTTTTTCAAGCAGATCAAAATATTTCTCAATGGAAAGCTGATATCAGATAGGTAAGAAAATTAAAATAGAAATTAAACATTCTGAACTAATTTTTGTTTTATTTTAGCGGAGACAAATATGCTTATCGGTCTTTCTTGGAAACAGAATTGAATTTTGGCCAAGATGCAAAGAAAACTCAGTTACAAGCCGCAATGTACCACCCCAATATTCATGAAAATGAGCCAGGCGAAAATCCTGGTTTTCAAACTAGGATGAAAATTTTTAAAGATAGTACTTGGGTGGAATTGATGGCACCAATTCATGCCAATTTGATGCTTCAGGATAGATTTTTAATAAATCAATGTGAATTACGCCTAGAATTGTATAGAAACAGTGATAGCTTTTGTTTAATTGATATTGATCAAAATCCGAGAACAAACTACAAGATTGAGGTTAAGCAAATGTGCTTTTATATTAAAAAGGTAGAAGTGGCCGATGGCATTTCTTTGGCAATTGAATCTATGTTGCAAGATACTACAGTAAAATACCCAATAAGAAGAACTCAAATTACAACATTGCATATAACGGAAAACCGGCGATCAACGCCACTCAATGCATTATTCTCGGGAGCTTTACCGAGACGTCTAGTTGTTGGTTTAGTCAGTGCGGAGGCAGCAAGGGGATCGTACAAGCATTCACCATTCCATTTTCAAGATTTTGGTATTTCAGAAGTTAAAATTACGAGTGGAACAACAACAGTACCATCAACGCCATACAAACTTAATTTCGATGATAATCAGATGATTCGCGCTTTTGTGCAGCTATTTGATGGCTTAGGAATATTGCAAGATGATAAAGGAAATATGATTAGCTTGAATCGTTTTAAAAATGGTTGTACATTTTTTGTGTTTGAATTAAGTGCCGATGGTTCTGATGGAAATATTTGGGAACTTGTAAGAGAAGGAACAACTTCTTTAGAAATTATATTTGGAAAAGATTTACCCGCAAATGGTGTTGATTGTATCGTTTATGGCGAATTTGATAGTTTAATTATGATTGATAGGTTGAGGCAGGTCTTTTTTGATTACGCTGTTTAAAGTTTGTATGCATGCGTGTATTGTATCTTTCTTGTCATTGTGTGATGAGGAATGATTTGTAAATAAAAATCTTTTTTTTAAATACATTGCAGATTAGTAGGTAGTGACATAAATTCTTATTGCAATTAGTTGCTATGAAACCGGAAATCTGATAGGCCTGTTCAACCCAAAATAATCATTTGAATCAAATTTTAGACGCAAAGTGGCAGTTTGTTCAATTCCTTCCTGAAAATGGTTCAAAACGCACATGAATTTGATTTGGGAGACCATGTATACTGTTTAGTATCCTTATGGAGAAATTCTGTCAACATCAGTTTCCGTGTTTGCCAATCCTTTAATTCAAACCCATCAAAAATTTATCCAACAATTTTCGGGATTAATTTGACACAGAATCAATACAAAAAAATGATAGATGCTTCTCAGAGCATTTCTTCTGCCCTTCTGTATGCTATGCCAATGGATATAATTGATTTATCATTAGCGACATTTGCATTTGTTGAAACTGGAGTTGTGTGGAACAAAATTTTGATGATAAAGAATGAAAATACTAAAAAAAGATCGTATTGTCACCAAATCAATTTCGGGCTTTACTGGATAAACAAGAAGATATCATGGGAGCAATCGAAAAAGTGAACAGTAAGGCTTAACTATTTTTTTGTTGTTGCTTTTTTCTAATAAGTCACAAATTTGTATCTTTAGAAACCAAGCTGAAAATACTGTCCGGAGATTTGGAGCCAACAAATATAGTGTCTCACACAGTTGATATCATGGCCCCAATTAAACGAATGCAAGGTACCTAATTCTTTTTTCTAATAATAAATGTTGCATGTTAATTTCATTTTTAGAGAATTCTACAGCTGAGCAGCCATTATCAAAATTTAAAGAAGAAATGCAAGATTCGGAAATAGTTGCCGATGCGGGTAACAAATTATTAATTGAGCCTATGATAAGAATGTATGATTTTTATATTTTCAGAAAATTCTTTAATAAAAGAAGAGCAAGCTGACAAGAAATTCAGAGTTGTGCTCCTTGATGAAGATCCTGGTAAGTTTGATAATGCAATGTTTTTTTTGCATTCATTTTTGTTATACTTTAGATCAAGAATTGCCGACTCCAGCTCCGAATGAAGATATTATCTTTCTACATCGCTCACAACATCTATAAAGAATGATTCACTTCATCATTTAATTTGCTGTCATTAAATGTATTGACTTTACTTAGCAATAAATGCATGCTTGGCATGTCGCCAAGTAAGAGCCTTAGCATGAGCATTTCTAGATTTGGCGCCAAGGACACCATGTGATGGGTGCAGACCATGACGCCATTAATTATGCATGAGCGCGCGCAAAAGCAAATGCAGACGCCAACCATCGGCTTTTTTATTACCTAATTACTGTATGCACACAGGGACCCCAGGGAGCAAGCAACACTCATAGCATTAGTGCACGCTATGCATATACTTAAGCATTGTATATGCTTAAGCATTAGGTCTAGAAGCAAACATATACTCAGCATTAGTGCACCCTTCAACACTGTATATACTTAAGCATTGTATATGCTTAAGCACTGTATATGCTTAACTGTTCCCTCTAGGGTCAGGCCCTTTACTACTCACGACATATACGAGACAGAGACCTTATTTTATTGATAGGCAGCAAAAATTCTGTAAGGTGTGCAATCGCACAAATCATAACACAGCAGAATGCAGAATAAAATGCAGGTATTGTTCGCATACAGGGCATAAGTCTGAAAATTGTAGAAATAAGCCAACAAATTCAGCTAATACCGGCATTCGATGTTTTCAATGTAATCAAACAGGACATTCAAGTAGATTTTGTCCTAATCATAATCAAAATCAGCATAATAATCAATATCACACACAACAAGCAAACATGCAAAATACAGTCGACATAAATGCAGATGATGGCGAACTTTTTAATTCGCCCGTTAACGTTCTTACAGAAATGGCCGAAACGAATACAGATAGCATTCCCATAATTTTGTGCGACGGCGAGGATAGCATAATCGTCCAACTCGACCCAATCGACGAAAAATCGCTGTATAACGAAATTTTCGGTTTACAGGCCGAGAAGCCGACAGGAGATGTAACCGACGAATCCGCGGATTTATTGATGGCGACCCCCAAGATAAGCGTAACCGACGAAATGGCGAATTTATCGACAGCAGCCCCCCAGATAGGCGCACCCGACGAAATCGAAAATTTATCGTCGATGGAAGATCGTCAAATAACGGAGAAGAATCCAAAATCGACGGATTTAATGAGGTCGCCTCCGCCAAAAATTCGTCGACCGGTTCTCCTGCCTACTCCTAAAAATTCAGGGAATGCGAGCGATTTATTACGAGGAAAACCGGAAAAAATTCGTCGACCAACCATTCTGCTGACGCCGGCCAAATCATGCGGAAAAACACGTAAAAAGAATATCAAACTTCCCTTGCATTTTAAATTAGAAAAATGTAAAGCGGAAAAAACTAATTCACACGTTTCCGAAAATTTACATACAAAAAATCGAAAAAGCGAAATTAATTTTCGAAACTTATATCGTTTTACATATACGATATGCATTATATTGTGCATTATGTGCATGTTTTGTAAAAATGTGCATGCATATCAAATTTGTTCTCGCCATAAGTACGGTCATCCACTCGACGTACCAAAATCTGTTACGTGTAAAATACCGGAAATTGACGAAAAACCGACTGCTATAAAAGGAGGGGTTTACGTTCCGTTAAGCAAACCCGTAACATCAGTCGCATATAAGTGTACTATTCAGACGCGTATGACATGCACATTTATGAGCTTTTTCGGATCACATGGCATTACATTAGACGAAACAAATTTCGAAAATATCTCAGTTTCGCAATGTAAACAAATAGTAAATGATATGCAGTATTTGAACATGAATTTGACAAAAATTTATCGTGGATTTTGGAGCACACAGGAAAAAGTGCCTGTAAATTTCGAATGGTGCTGCACTAATCGTTGTAATAGGGTAACTAATGCTTTCGTCGAAGAAGGCAAGATCGCAACGTATAATGGTCACATATTATTAAGCGATTTAGGCGACGTTAGCTCTTGTAATCCTAGCGCTGGAGAATGTTTACTAAATAATTATGTAATTATTTGGTCAAACACAAATTTACGTCGTACCTGTCCGTATGAATTAAAAGGCATGTATGATATAAAATTAGCGAATTCACATATATTAATCGAAGAACTACAGTCTGCATTTACTGTTAAGAAACCTAAGTTCTTTAATACGAATTGTAGAGAGTTAATAGGATCACTTGAAACGCATCAAGGTGTCATTATACGTTTAGAAAAGCAAAATACGCTAAAACGATCAGCATATGACATTGACGATTCATTTAATTTTTCGATTCCTAATTCGCAAGACCCTATAAACGCGAAATTAAATTTTCTCGAAACGAAAATTTTTCAGTTCGAAATCGAAAATTTTCGAAACATTTGGCACGAATTATGTCGTCAAGCGCAGCGTCATTTAGATCTAATTTGGCAGCTACTAAAATTAGATGCAACCTCAGGCGCTCGTGCATTATTACAGCGTACTGACATCACTGCAAGTTTTCGCGGAGATGCACTAGTTTTCTGGCCGTGTCAAAAAATTGATAATTACACTACGCATAATGACTTCAGTGTAAACAGTACTTGTTATGCATATTTACCTATAACGTTTGATAACGTACTTATGTTCGTTATACCTGGCAGTTCTGATATTACTCCGTATAGCCCTACAGTACCATGTACAAGTAGACAACAAGCATTTTGGAAACGAGCAGATAATACATGGCATACATTATTAGGAGAAGCACACGTTAGCACAGTACCCGTACAAGTCTTATGGAGCGGTAATTATACATTGTACGATTTTGACACGCCCGAACTTTTTCATGGGCAATTAGAAAATCTTGTTTTGTTTAATTCGCATTCTCTTGAGCAGTATATGACACATTCGCGACAAGTGCAAAGTACCGTGAATCGACTCGTGAACTATACAGCAAGTATGGCACTTAATTCAGACAGCGTATACAACATGTTAGCTGGAGGCGGAAAAGCAATAAGTAACATCTTTACCGGGGCAGGACAAGCCTTAGAAAGCACTTTTGAAGGCATACAGAAAAGCACAACAAACGGTATTAATAATTTGCTAAAAGGTCCATTGCAAATTACGATAAATATTGTTGTAGTTATTGTTACCATAGGTGCCTTAATCTTTGCATTCGTATATGCGCGACAGTATCTTGGCGTTTTTTGTCCTAAATCTGCCACACACCAAGCAGGCAATTAATCCGTCGCTAGGAGAAGCATTACTACAGTTAGCTAGCATTCAAAATAAGAATGAGCATATTCTACGTAGACACACGCATAGTAATACTATAGAAGCTGCAGTAGTCACTTCTGTTAAGCATAGCCCTCATATAATGGTTAATATTAATGATCAATTATCAGTTGAAGCTATGTTGGATTCAGGTGCATCATATACGCTTATAGATAAGAGCATCGTAGACAACTTGTGCAATATTCAGATTTTGCCTACATCAGTTAAAGCAGTAGCCGCAAATCAGCTTCCTATTGAACTTTTAGGATGCATTTTTATCACTATAAAAGTAGCAGACATTGAAGAAACGATTGTCGCTCAAATACAAGAACGATGCGCCGCATCATTACTTTTGGGTTCAAATTTTCTGAATCGTTTCAAAGCATACACCGTAAATAATGAACACACGTATGTTATGTTTAAGAATCAGAAAATACCGTGTATTGGTTTAACTTTTGTTTCACCAAAAGACCGCGGAAGCATTTATTTAGATGAGGCTTTATTTTTGCCATCACACACTATTACCGAATTTTCCGTACCTGTTTCAAAGCAGTATTCAAACGTACAAAGTGTGCAATTCACACCGAATTCGGACATTTTTGATAAAACAAGAATTTGTTTTGCCTCATGCATTTCTGTGCCTACTGAAAATCGTATTTTAGTGTCTGCCTTGAACACACAAGAGCAAGCAGTTCTTTTGCATAAGCACATGCATGTCGGCAACATAAAAGCATTTAACGAAAACGCGGTAAACTCTACCTGTTCGGTAAATTCTGTACAGCAAAATCTCGCCGAAAATTTAAATAAAAACTCGAAATTTCTTTCATGGCTCTCGGAAAGAGTCAAGTTTGAAAATACGGATCTTTCAGAAACTGAGCAATTTTTGTTAATTGAAATATTAGCAAAATATCCGTCTTTATATGCTCAGCATTCCGCTGATACTGGAAAAACTAGCCTTGTGGAGCATTCCATTAATACAGGCGATAGTTTACCTATTAAACGTGCACAATTCCGTATTTCGCCGAAAGAACGCGAAATAATACGAGCAGAAACAGACAAGCTTCAAAAACAAGACATAATTCAACGCAGTAATTCTCCGTGGTGTACAAATACCGTTCTCGTTCGTAAAAAAGATGGAAATCACCGTCTTTGTATAGATTTTCGCGCATTAAATCAAGTGACCAAGAAAGACAGTTATCCAATTCCGCGTATCGATCACATTTTAGACACGTTGAACGGCGCTAAATATTTCACAGTTCTAGATCAGGCAAACGCCTATCACACGATCCCAATCACACAAACAGACCGCGAAAAAACAGCCTTTCATGCACCGCAAGGCTTGTACGAATTTAAATATCTACCGTTCGGCCTATGTAACGCGCCGGCGAGTTTCCAGCGTTTAATGGACTTGTTATTATCGGGCCTCCAATGGCAGACGTGTCTCGTTTATCTTGACGACATACTCATTTTCGCAAGGAATCACGCAGAAATGTTATCACGCTTAGATGAAATCCTAGCACGTTTAACGCAAGTTGGAGTTAAGCTGAGACTCGAGAAATGTATATTTTCAAAAACAAGCGTAAAATATCTAGGACACGTTATTTCGATGCATGGCATTTCGCCAGATGCGGATAAAATTGATGCAATCGTGAAAATGCAAGCCCCAAAATCATTACGCGAGCTAAAATCTTTTCTCGGATTGCCATCGTATTATAGACGTTTCATAAGAGATTTTGCGAAAATTGCGCATCCTCTTACAAAATTACTTCGAAAATCCGATCCCTTTGTGTGGGGAACAGAACAAAATAATGCATTTGAAGATTTAAAGGCAGCAGTTTGTAATGCACCTGTCTTAAAACACCCGAATTTCGAAAAACCGTTTATTTTACAAACAGACGCTTCGTACATAGGAATAGGCGCTGTGTTGACTCAGCTAGACGAGGGAGGAAAGGAACACCCTATCGCATTTGCGAGTAGGAATATTCGACCAGCGGAACGTAATTATGCGGTTACTGAACTTGAGACGCTCGCGGTTTACACGTTCGTGGATTATTTCAGACCGTACCTTTTTCAGCAAGCAGTAACAGTTTATACTGATCATAGCGCTGTAAAATCGGTGCTGAACCGCGAAAATCCTTCTGGACGTATTGCACGTTGGGGTATCGCTTTATCAGTGTATAACTTAGACATACAGCCACGCAAAGGAACCCAAAACAAAAACGCAGACGTCTTATCTAGATTTCCAGCAGAGCATAACACTACATGCAAAGCAGACATTGAAAATCTAGCAACTCACCCCATAATCGCACACATATTCAGCCTCGAAGACGAAATATCTGATGAGCAAGAGCTCTTAAAGAATTTTGTCGAATTTCAAGCATCAGACGCATACACGAAAAATATCCTTAATTCTTATGCAAATAAAAATGCGACTACCCTGACAGATTACGAAATAATTAAGGGCCTTTTATACAAAAAGGTGGGCCATCGAAAAAAGTTTGTTGTCCCAATGGCGATGAAAAACTTAATTTTGCAATCGTGTCATGATAGTAAATTTTCGGGCCATTTAGGCATTCGAAAAACGCTTAAATTGGTGCAGCGTAAATATTTTTGGCCAAACTTAAAAGCAGATGTCATAAGACACTGTCAGGCATGCCACACATGTCAGCTAAACAAACACAGCTTACATAATATAAAAGCACGTTTAATACCGATTCCCGTGACGGGGTCATTCGATCGTGTAGGGATTGATTGTGTAGGGCCCCTACCCGAATCTAACGACGGAAATCGTTACATAATTGTTTTTGTCGATTACTTTACGAAGTATGTTGAGGCATTCGCCTCACCAAACATTACTGCGAAAACTGTCGCGAACAAATTTTTAACTGGCATTGTTTGCAGACACGGGTCACCGCATACTGTACACTGTGACCGTGGCAGCGATTTTACGTCAGCGTTATTTTCCGAAGTAACGGCATTATGTAACACGCATAAAATACATACGACTCCGTACCATCCAATGAGTAATGGTGAAGTCGAGCGTACCAATCAAACTTTGATAATTCGCTTGCGTATGTTACTCGATCATCTACAGACAGATTGGGATCTCTTTTTACAATACGCCGTTTTTTCCGTAAATATACATGTCAATGAAAGCACAGGTTACGCGCCTTTTCAGTTATTGTACGGTAGGGAACCATCTCTGCCATCGGACGTATTGTTTTCCGCCATGAATGCAGAACGACCTGTCATTTCAGACTACTTAAAAGACCTAACTACGTACCTGCAACATGCATATGTAAATGCTCATGACAATATTCAGAAAGCTCAAAAGCATTATGCACATACGTATAATCGCAATGCAAATGACCATTTATATAATGTCGGAGACTACGTACTGAAAAAACAGTTTTATACTAAAATTGGGCAAACAGCCAAATTGGCACAACATTACTGTGGACCCTTTAGAGTAATTAAGTCGCAGTATCCGAACATTCTCATTGAGAATCTTAAGACCAAAAAGCAGGAATTAATACATGTCAATAACACACAGCCATACAGTACGCGTTTTAATTGTTCCATTTCAATTGCAGACGGTACTTCTACCTATGTACCACCGGCGTTGTTATACGCTACCTACCAACCTATGCCACGCCAGACGCTATTACCATCACCAACGAACGCGGACGTTCGTTTTGTGGCAGGTCAATTGTAATGCAACGAAAGCATTATGTAAATATCTCATATAATTTTCGCATACATGTTACTAAATTCGTAAGATAGAATGTTTTTCGCATCTGCATGTGTTTCGGAGACACTTAAAATATGCATTCGTAATTAATCGCCGTTTTCGTAGACAAATATCTCTAGCAGTAGACACAAAGAAAATCGTAGTTGCACAACGGTTAGACGCAGAAATGCACCAAAAGTAATTAGGAGAGTAGACGTACAGTAAGCACGGATTGCACAATAGGTCGTTTCCCGCCCCACCAAAAAGAAAAAACACAATAGAACTTTTGAGTCGTCAGGACAGGAGCTGGAGAAAGAGGATGGAGAGGACAGACCGGCGAGGATTCGGAGTGGACATCGGCTGCGTGAAACAGAGAGCGGATTGTTTTTTTGGATTCATTTTTACTGCTCGTTCGTTATACTGTAACTATTCTACGGCCTAATAAAATTTGCACGGGAGCTAATATCTACGTACAGGTCGAACCTGGCATAGTTTTGGGAATAAAATAGCGGATTGGATTTGAAATAGGCCCATCCCGTTGCATCAAGTACAGAATTGGATAGAAAATAAGTTAATAAATATCTATCAACTTGAGACTTATGTAGGCTCTGGGTTTTCAAGTATGTACTTTGCAGGGGCGGATTTATGGGAGGGGCGGTGGGGCGGCCGCCCCCCCATAAGCCCAAAATAGTGCGCAAAATTAAGCATTTTTGAGCGATTTTTAGCGATTTTCGGGTAAAAACGGCTAATTTTTCCGCCTGGGTTAGGGTTCCGCCCCTTAGGGGTACCGCCCCCCTTAGGAAAATCCTAGATCCGCCACTGGTACTTTGCAATAAAAAATTTCTAAAATTGCAAGAGTTCCTTATTAGATTAGGTTGTGTAAGCGTTGTACGCACACCTGGGCGGGGGGGGGGGGGGGTTTGGGGGTATGCACCTCCCAGAAACCAAAATACCCCCCCAGAAATCAAAATACCCCCCCCCCCAGAATTCAATTTTTGAAAATTTTTTTCGTTTTTTTCGCAATTTTTTGATGCCAATGGATAGTGCTTGATGAGAAACGTCGAAAAATGGTGTTTTTATCGCCATACCACCATTTTTAAGGCCATATTTCGACCTTCAAAAAATCTTGCACCCCCCCCAGAATTTTCTTGCTGCCCACGTATGGTTGTACGTGCACAACGGACCGATAAAGGTATGTACGTACATGAGTAAGCTTTCCGCCTAGACGTACATACATACATACTGCATACATAGCTTGTCTTGCTTGATGCGGGCTTTGACCTCATGGTGTCCGTCCACTTGGTCTAAGGCATGCCTGTAATTGAGAAGCCTAAAAACTGGGCAGATCCGAAGATCCGCGACTGCGCAGTGTTCGGTCGCTTTCGCGAGCCGAAAAAGCCCATCTGAACAGCGAAACGAGCTGACAGGAAAGCCCATCTGAACAGCAAAATGAGCTGACGGGAAAGCACATCCAAATAGCGAAACGAGCTGATGGGAAAGCACATCCGAACAGCGAAACATGCTGACGGGAAAGAGCAAGAGTTCGATGAGCGTATATGTGTACTGCACTTGCATGCCATGTAGGTACAACATACATATACACATTTGTATCAAAACCACATATGATCTTCGGGGTAGGGGTGGGGCTAAGCGGAGGGGTTCTCCTTGAAAAATTTTTTTACCCCTTCCCAGAATTTGCGATTTTACGAAAGTTTCCAAAAACTTGGTGAAATTTCGCTGAGAAGGGTTTTTAAGCGTGTTTAGCTTCCTTTTTGCTGTAAGTGTCAAATTTATGACAGACTTTTTGACCCGTTTTCAAAACTTTTTCGTTTTTATGCGCAAAAATAGAGCTTGCTGGAAACGCTGGAACAATATTTTTGACAAATACCCACCATTTTTGGGACCAAAAAGGCACTCTAAACTTGCACGTTCCCAAGAATTCCCATGCTGTGTATGTCTGGTCAAAATTGATTCTTTTTTGCTTGAGCTGGGTCGATTATTTGAAGGTCGTGAAGGAAACTCTATAGCCTGTTTCACAGAAGTTCGGTCAGGGTTTAAAAAGCATACCTCTCCGACAATAAGCTGACACTGACAGATGTCGAATTTATAAGACTATGCATACTTACATGTACGCATATATGTACACGCTTAGGTTAATTAGGGCAGATTGACTGAAAATTTTGCATGTGCTACATATGTACCGCATAGCTCTTAATTTATTATTTACAGAAATTATGATAAAAACGAACAAGACGGGTGAAACGCATCACAATTCACAACCACATGATCACAAAATTCGGTACAGCGAGTAAATTCTAAGTGACGCGGCGCATTTAATTTATTGCTCTATTAGTGTTTAAGTTACAAAAGCGGAGGAAGTGTCATACAGTTTTGTCCCAAGAATAGAAGGATTACCTATCTTAAAACTCGCTACACTATGAAATATCATTCCAATTGTACTTATACAGAATACTTTTGTTGTCGCTTTAAGATTTTCATCGAGCACTGGAATAAACGAAACGGGCTATATGTGGTTGTTGACTCCTGGCATGATTTTCACTTGACTAAAAATATTTGATTTCATCCAATTTGACTCAGCCCTACTAATCTTGAATCATACAACCAAACAACATCCTACACTCTTTAAAAACTATACCTAGAATGAGTCGCGTTTGCAGTCACTAAAATAAAAATGCTGAAGTTCGGGTTTACACGCAATCGCTTAATACACAAACTATACTGATGGTCAGTCGTAATAAATAAAATAAATTAGCAAAGGCGGCTCCACAAAGCGCGTCTCCAACAGCCTTTATTACCGATTATTTTTTGGAGCCGAAAAGTCTAGGAACCGTCTCTTTGTGTTGCTCCATTTTGTCCTTGAAGTCTTTAAACTTGTTAAACATTCGAGATTTCATCACGTCCATTGTTTCGTTAGCACGACGTAAGACCGGCAAAGTTTTGCCTAAAAGAGCGTCTCAACAATAATAATAATAATAATAATAATATTTATTAGCCAATTACTTCCGTAGAATGCAATAAAAAATTACACGAAAGAAGGATTTAACGAAAGATGATATCGAAAGAACGAAAGTTTACAGCATAGTATAAAGATGGCTGAGACATACAGGCGGATCGCGCTCACGTACGCCCCTTTAGGGACTCATATAAACAAAGTTTAGAAATCAAATCCTTAAACCGTTTAATAGAGCTGCAATCAACAATGCTTTGGGGCAAAGTATTCCAGATTCTGGCCGTCCTGTTTGCAAAGGGAAAGATAAACAAAAATAGCCTTCGGTGATAGTATGACCAAAGAATGCTGGGAGATATGTAGGTCATCACTAATGTGCACTCCCAAATCATTCATTCAGAAACAGTTAAATCTTGAAGACCCAGTTAAAAGTCGTTTCAAGGATTTCCATACCCCGAATGCGAGGTCAATTCACTGAAACCAGTTATTGACAAAAAAATTGAAATTTCAATGCAAAATTGTATCGAAAGATAAAAATGACAGATGATACGTAAGATTATGAATAAGCTATGCACAAATCTGATACAAAAAACACGATTTTTTATTCAGCAAAGATTTTTCCCGATGTAAAATGACTTTATGAAAGCCGAAAACTGTAATGTCTAAAATTCTTAAGAATTTTCGGTAGTTCGCGCCGTTCAGAACAATCAAATGTTCGGTATCATGCATGAAAAAACATTCCTGGACAAAACGCCATAGAAAAACAACCCTCGTAAAAAAACGTCACCGCGTATTATTTTTTCGTTAAATAATTAAGATAAATAAAGCTTTTATGGCAAAACATGGTCATCCTAACACCCAAGGCTATTTTTGTCTATCTTTACTCTATGCAAAAGGAGTGCATTAGAACCGCGTCACACGTTTACCCTGCTTAATAACACAAAAATTAAATTTATTTTTCACTGTCCATTCTTGTCGTTTTGATGCAAATCAGCGCCTCCATTTCCGTAATAGGTGTAGTCTGTTTCATTTATCCGGGAGCTTTTTCAGAAAAAACGTTTTCGGAGGCTACAGTAATCCCTTCTTCTTATTTACTGTAGGTCGCTAGATCTCACTGTAGCTACTTAGCAGAGATGGACTTTTCAATAACTTTTTCGCGACATAATTTATTCTCGTCTTCCAAACATATCAATCAACTTACGGATAAAAATCGCGCATTCAGCTTATCCTGAGTTGACACTTAAAACACAATTGAGTAAAATGTTAAGAAACGCCGCACTCCCGCATAGCTCAGTGGTAAAACGTCCGCTTGTCATCGGTGCAACACGGGTTCGACTCCAGCCGATAGCTTTTTATTTAACGCGCTTACTGCCGTTACATATGTCCCAGCACCGATTAAATGCTTAAATTGAATTTATATGGGCGGATTAGTGCATTAAAAATGGAAGAAGTCCAGCCAATCGCCCTCACTGAGCTGATCTGTCGAATTACAGTAATTGGTATTGTAGCTATAACGGGTGAGATAAGCGGCAATCCCTAAAATTCGGCGCCCCTATGTTTCGATTTCTAAACGCTTCTTTTAATTTGATTCAGAGTTTTATTTCCTAATTACTTATTCTATTTACTATATTTATTTATCTACTTCTTATTTCACTGGTCTCTCTTTATATTTTCAATTTTCATATAATGTATTTTCAATTTTTGATTTAGTACGTATTTTCTATATTTTTAACGCAACGTTTGCTTCTCTTAATATCACAAAATAATCGTGATTCGCAATATTTCGATAGATTTTCAAAGATAAGCTCATTTCGTTCGATTGCGCATCTGAGAGGCATTATATATGTAGAACATTTTGTCGCAGTGACGGTTTGCATGAACGTTTTTTCACGGGGATTTTTTTGCTGGAGACGTTTTGTTTGGAGATGTTTTCGCCAGGGACATCTTGCCGGGGACGTTTCGAGAGAGGAGGTATAGAACCCAAAAATCCCGCAGATCCCCAGAATTATATGTGTGGCATGTGCCTTTGCGCATTTTTTGGTCTTTCGTCCACTCCACCCCCTCCCCCGCCCAAACTTGGTCGCCGCCCATGTTTGAATACGCTAGCGAACCTCCTCCAAAATCCACGTGCGCGTCTAGTGCGTTTTTAGGTAACTCTCACGTGATCAACCGTTACGCATATCACTCATTTGACAGTTTGACGTTATTTAGAACCAAACCTACGAGTACGACTTGGATTGTTTAAATACTGTTGATTTGAAGATCCAAGATAAAAATATTATAAACTTTCAAATAAAGAAATAAATAAATTGATTAGGTATTGTATATCATTAAAAATTAAAATTTATTGGATATTAAATATTATTCATTAATATATTGAACTGCGTTTAAGCTGAGACGAGTATTTAATTACCGGTAATTTAAAAATTTTAATAAATTTTTGAAAAACCTTTGGTCGACGGCCGAAGAGCTAGTCGCGGCGTATAATGCGACATTTTTGATCTCCAAATCACGCGCAATGGACGACGCGATTTGAAATCGTTCGCTGTCCAAATCTTTCAGCAAACTTTTCAAACCGGGCAAAAAATGATCACGCACCGAGCTTTGATTTACGTAGCAACAAGACAAAGCGCTGTAGCATTCGAACAGAGCCGCGGAAATACCCGCCTTCTGCTCTACATTTTGACGCACGTTATTGCGCGCCGCTACCAGGGCCAATTGGGGCAGAAGGTCTTTAAGCGAACATTATCAAATATGGTAAAAAAAAACGGAAAAACTGAAAAAATCTACAGAAATATGTAACTGTAAAAATATAAAAATATACACAAAAAACGCCGTAACGGAATACGTACGTATCCATCGTTGTACTCAGTGGCGGATCTAGGATTTTCCTAAGGGGGACGGGCGGTATCCCAACTTTTCCAAAAAGAGTAAAAAAAGGTCCGAAAATTTGCCTTTAACGCGCGAAATAGCGTTTTTCGGCGTTTTACGTTGTATACTTCTACATAAAATCACTTTTGACGCAATATTTTTTCAAAAAAATTTTGAAATTTTTGACAATTTTGTGCGAAAAAATCATTAAATTTCTTTCACTTTTACAAAAATCTGGCGCGTAGCGCCGGAAAATTTGTGAAATTAAGGCGGATAGACGTCTAGAAGCATGATTTACTGCTTGATTTCCTGTTTTTATAGCATTTGATGCGAAACATCGAAATTTTCAATTGAAAATAGAAGAAAACTATGCAAAAATAGAACAGAAAATGGCTTCCGGGTCGCCAAGAAAATTGATAAATGTTATTAATAGATATCATTCGGCGCGTAGCGCCGGAAACATTTGAGAAATTATGGTCACTGACGGCCGAAAATCATTGCAAATTGCATATCCATTCTTTATCTCGCCAAATATTTTAGACCAATGGGGGGACCGCCCCCCCTTAAATCCGCGCCCGGTTGTACTGTACGAGTACGCGCCATTATTCAACGGACTCCGTTCGCTTTAATTAGGATGAAAATGACAGGAATCAATTTCAGCAACGTGAGTCAATGAAACCATAAAATTGACGAAATTGCTTTACAATTTCACTTTAAATCAGATACGCTTAGCATCGGAATCCATAATTAGGACAAAATTTTAAAGCGCTTCCTCGGCTCAAAAATTAGGATATGCCTCAAACGCGTCGTTGTTTGACAATCCTCTATCTTTCTAGGGACTAAAACATAAACAAATTAAAAAATCTAATAAATTGAGCAACATATCGTTAAAAAATGAGCAAATGGCGCAAAGTGCCAAAAAAATTACGCTTTTAAGCAAACAAAAAGTTCAAAACGCTAGAAACAACACCACTCTTATGGATTCTTCGGAAAGTTATAAATTGTGGCGGAGGAGGGGAGTCGGAAACCCCAAAAAATCATGTTTCTTATTAAAGTCTGAAAATAAGAAATTGGGAGCATTTCAATAAAAAGTAGTAACCGAGCGCACGATGAGCTTGACAAGATTTCTATCACTTCGTTATGCCTTCCATAGGTCCCAATCGATCGCACATTTTATTTAACCGAAAAACCAGGATTCGGAACAAGATATAAACCGATCTGCTTTAAAGTTCATATTACAGAATAAAGACGATTTAACATGAGCTTACATTCGTCTCTGAACGCCGGTTCTAAAACGGGCGCAGAGTGAGCAAATAAGCGGATCAAATGCGACGTCGTGTCGTAAGAACAATCCGCATCAGTCGAATAGGAACCATCGAAAAACGAACTAATTTGCATACGCAGTTTCTCCGAAAACTAAACACAGTCAAATATTGATGTCAAAATTGAACGTAATTCGTAGAATCAATGCGTTTTCATTATTTAAAATTTATTACCACCTTTCCCATTGTGTATAAAATTTCAGTCGACGACGCTACGTTAATGCGCGAAATGGAGAAGAATGCGGAGTAAAATATTTTTCCAATTTAAATTACGGAAAATGAAAACGAAATTGAATAAAAATGCACAAAAGGTTTACATTTATGCAAGAAATTGGCGAATTCCATTGAACAAAATCGATTTTGGAATCAAACTAATAGCATTTCGTACGCAAATGCAACAGCGTGTTATAGAGACCCGTTAAGGCGCGCCGAGAATTGATTTAGGGAATTTGCACATTCGGAGTAAAATTTTCAACATTTTTTCAAAGTATGGGAAAAGGATTCTGAGGAAAAAAATCTAACGAAATTCAGACATTTTCAAAAATTAGTCAATGCTTGTTCAAGAAACGATTAAGCGTGGAAGAACCGAAACAAGATTTCGAGATTATATTTACATCCCGAAGTCAACATATTTTCGCTTTATTATTGATTTATCCAAAATCTAGTAATCTTCGCACAATTTTTACATTTTTCGCTTCAAAAGATGAAACCTACGTTACGTTCTATAATGCTGAACAGGCGTTTAGCAATTTTTATCACTTCTCCCCAATAGATTAGAAAACAACGTACGCGTATAGACAAAATACGTATCATTAATAACCTCGGGAGAATAAGCGTCCGTTTCCAGCAGTAAAACGAAGCCAGGCAAGCTGGATAATTTAACAGACCTGAAAGACGAAATAGAATTTCTTAAAGCGGAAAAATTTCAAAGATATTCACGGAAAAAAACTGGCGGTCATTCCAGCCGTCCAGAACGGCCCGGTGCAGAAATTATTGTATAAAAAAATGCTTTTTTCCCTTCTAACTTTACACAATTCGCATATTACAATTTTTATTAATTTTTAAAGTTTTCAATTTATTCCGAAACACTCATCTACTAAAAGTTATTAATGTTTTCTATCAGAACGAATCGCGTTATATCGGCGTGATGGAAGAAAAAGCTTACGAAAATAACATTTGAATTATAAAAAAATTTAAAAACTTCACTGATCGGCATCCGACGCGAGCGTGATCAAAGCCGATAAGGCGCGCGATTTGATGGCCGAATTTTTTAGGCCTTTGATTATTTTGGTCAAAATCGCTGAACAAAATTTACGCACTTTCGGATCGGCGTAAGTCAATAAGTCGAACACGACGCAAAGGCACGAATCGTTTTCCGGCTGAGCGTGGCTTTAAATTTTTATAGGCGAAATATAAACAAGCTTATTTTTGTCTCTTTTTGTTTCTATCGCTTTACCTAAGGCTTTCGGCGGCCGAAAGTACGCCGCATTTCGATGAGTCGTCGCGCGTCGCGACGGCGATGGCCGCGTTTTTAAGCAGAGCTTTCAGCGCCTTGCGATGCTCAACCTTTAAAACGCACAAAAGCGTACAAAAATCAAATTAAAGCCAAATCGAATCGCGTAACTTATAGTCTGTATCATTTATTCGAGAGCTTTTTCGGCAAACTTTTTTGAAGGCCGCAATACGCGTAAAAAGATAATTTACCGTAATTCGACCGATACGCTAAGTGAAAGCGAGGGGCTAATACGCTTTCGCGTTTAATGCGCTAAACCGTCTATATGAATTCAAATCGGGCATTTAAACGGCTCTGAGACGTACTACGGTAAGTGCGCTAAATAAAGAGCTAGCTGCTGGAATCGAACTCGAGCCGCTTCGACGTCAAGCGGACGTTCTACCGCTGAGCTATGCGGGAGTTCGCGGCGCTTCTTAAAACTTTGGTTTACTGTGTTTCAAGCGTATACTTAAGATAAGCTGTAACCGCGCGACCTTTCTCTGCAACTTGATTGATCCGTAGGAATATGAGAATAAATTATGCCGCACAAATTTTTATTGAAAAACCCTTCCGCGCTACGCAGCTACGGTGACCTCTAACGACCTACGGTAAATAAGAAAGAAGGAGTTACTGTAGCCTCTGGAATCATTTACCGAAAAAGCTCTCGGATAAATGAAACAGACTATAGGAACTTGAAGGAAAACATCTACATACAATAATTTTGTTCTTCGTGTTTGTTTTCACGGCCTTTCGCTGCTAATCTTTCAAAACGCATTAAAATATGCACAAATACAATAAAAATCCGACCCAAATCGCGTAAGTTAATAATTTCAAAGAAAAAATCTGCGTACTATAAGTAATTTCTTATTGCTTCTTTTTCATTCCCGTCTTAACTCGTTTCGATAAAACAACGTACATATTACGCAAATTAATAAAACTTGGTGAAATTAATTTTTTGCCATACATGTAATGTTCTATTAAACATTCGCTTTTCAAAGGCTTAATTTTCTCAACAATTATTCGATTAAACTTGCAAGTTTTCGATGAAATTATAGTATTTTCCAAAAAATTATATTTATACGCGCGAAAATAAATGTGAAAAATTAGGAAAGTTCGTAAAACATAGAATAAATGAACAATTTTTAAAGAAAGCAATTTGAAACGCCAGTCATCGACTGATTGAATTTCATAAAATTATAAATACATACAGGCCCGTATCCAGGATTTTATTTCGGGGGGGCCGAAAATTTTTGAGACCAGATATCTCGAGAACCATTCAGGAGATAGGCGAAAAGAAAGACAGTTTTGAGCGTATCTCGGCGAGCTCTATACAACGGTGAAGAAAAATTTCGACTAAAAAAATTAAAAAATTTTCACTTTATTTCATTTTGATATACAGCAAATTTATCATTTAAGCTGATTTCTCATCACCTAATCGGCGAATTATTTCTTATCTCTTGCCTTTGTACTTAATCATTGTGCTTTACAGGGAAAAACAATACGGATAATTAATAATTCGGCGCGAAGCGCCGAAAAAAATTGACATGCTCTGCATATCAACCTCAAATTTGAGCGGTTTTGAGCGGACTAGAAGACAAAAAAACATATAAACAATAGATACGGCGCGAAGCGCCGGAAAAATTTCATGTTTCCCATGTCATAACTCAAATTTGAGCTGTTTTGAGTGAGCTAGAAGGCAAAAACTATAACTAAACAATGAATCCGGCGCACAGCACTAGAAAAAAATTGACATGCTCTCTATATCTAACTCTAATTTGAGCGATTTTTAGCGGTTCAGAAGACAAAACTATACGTAAACAATAAATCCGGCGCGAATCGCCGGAAAATTTTGAGTTTACTAGCTCAAAAGTACGCTAAAAACCTGTTTAGGCGCTGTTTCAGACGCACTTCGCCAATTTTTCATTTTTCCCTTCGGGGGACCCTTGAGAGAAACAAAAATTTTTCCCCATGCCCCCCTGGATACAGGCCTGTACCCATGTCATAACTCAAATTTGAGCTGTTTTGAGTGAGCTAGAAGGCAAAAACTATAGCTAAACAATGAATCCGGCGCAAAGCGTTAGAAAAAAATTGACATACTTTCTATGTCTAACTCAAATTTGAGCGATTTTCAGCGGTTTAGAAGACAAAACCTTACATAAACAATAAATCCGGCGCGAAGCGCCGAAAAATTTTGTGTTTTCTAGCTCAAAAGTACGCTAAAAACCTGTTTTGGTGGTGTTTCAGACCAACTTCGCCAATTTTTCATTTTTCCCTTTGGGGGACCCTTGGGAAAAACAAAAATTTTTCCCATTTCGGGGGGGGGCAGGCCCCCCCGCCCCCCCTGGATACGGGCCTGAATACATACATAGTACATATCTTTATCTTGGAATAAAGAAATCTGAAAGGCTGAGAAAGGCATATATACATTGTACATAATAGAAATCGTCACATTTTAGTACCACGTAAAGCATATTTTCAAAAAAATATCAAATTGTTCAATAACTTTTAGGCCTCGCTTAATCGATTAGCTCAAAAACGATCAACGGTTGCTTAATCGCCGACTAGCTATGAAAAGTGTTTTATCCACCAGTTCGCGTATTTATTAAGTCAGTCTATTTTTATAAATTTATCAAATTGAAGTCCTTCATTCATTCTAATCATGCACACATACTTTATTCATTTTCATTCGCTCCATTTTCGCTCCTATACATTTATAATTTGCGAACAAAAATGAATTTTTCAAAGGTATGCAGTAGAACATGGGCATGGGATGGGGCATATATGCAATGGCTCAAAATTTCAGGAAGGGTTCCCCGGCCATTTCAGGGTGGACGGGGTAAACGACTTACAATTTTTCACCAAAAATGCCAAAAAAAGACGCGTACAAATGGTCAAAAATACAACTATTTCCCAAATACGGAGAAGAGGGTAGTCGAAAATTTTCTAGCTTCGGAGGGGGAACGTGGGCGGAATGTCCGACTTTTGGTGGGAGGATCCCTCAAACCTTCCCCTCTGTTACTCGAATAGGGGGTGATTGGGGTCGTCACCGAGGGATACGCCGGGTTAGATTTTTTTGAATATTTCGAGTTCGGAATTTTTTCAATCCTAGGGTTGGGGTCACACATAGGCGTTGGGGGGATTGAAAGGTTTGTACTCCCAGAACTTAAACCCTCAAATTACTGCAGACCGTAGGTGGGCGGCACCAAAATTCTGAGGGGTAGGGGGGTGCAAGATTTTTCGAAGGTCAAAAAATGGCCTTAAAAACGGTGGTATGGCGAAAAATACAATTTTTCGACGTTTCCCATCGAGCGCTATCCATTGGCATCAAAAAATTGCGAAAAAAATGTTCAACAATTGAATCCAGGGGTATTTGGTCCCCCACGCCCAAGAATGCTATAGACCCACAAATTCTATTTTTAGCAGAATTTTTGGCGATTTTCCCCATCCTGACCCCCAGAATCCCTTAATGCGCACGTATGGTTGGGGTCCGGCTTAACGAATTTAAGAAACATCAGGTTCAGGTTCGGGTTTGGCTTTGTTTATGTCTTAACACAAATGACCATTTCGCTTCTTGTTGCAACGTATGTATAGTGTATAAAACATAGATGCAAAAAGCTTCAAATTTACATATGTAAACAGCATGCAAAAAGCCTTTCAAGTAAATCCAAAAACTGTCAAACTGAGCTATTATGAAAAAGAGACTGAGACTTACGAGCATCAGATTTTAAACTTCCAATTTTATTGAAGTGAAAACACTAAAATCCCAATTTTAACATTAGGCAGTGTGTCCCGTACAATAAGAATGACCATACATAATTAACGATATGACCATTTTTGTATTTCACCCCCTCTGACCACCTCTACATTACCCACGTATGCGACAAAGCAACAAATTTCTTTTTCGATTGGCCTGATTTCCAGAATTCTTAAATTTTACATTTCCTTCCGTCTGACACAACTATCGTTACCGAATGAGTAATAAATAGAAAAGAGTCAAAAAATGTGTAGTAAATTTGTAATGAAATCAATCGTAAAACAGCGCATCCAATTTATAAATTAACAAAAAATCAAAGCGAAATCAAGTTGGGAGTAAACTGACCTTTTCTAAGGTCGCCAACACACCAGAAAAGTAAACCGGAAATGCACAGCTACCAATAAAAGCGGAGTCGCTTTCTTCGATCGATTTAAAGCCTACGAAGACGCAAGATTACTTAAAAACAAGCGACAAGCGAATTATTCTTTCGTAAATCGCAAACAAATGTAGACGAGCGAAAAATATTTTTATTCTAATGCATTATTTTTAGTTTAGAATTTGTCGCGGGTCTTTTGCCAAAAATGTTATGCGTTTTAAAATAATCTTCGGCCGAGAACGATTAGCCGCCGGTCTTAATTTCTTGCGTAATACGGTGAAATGATATAACGCAGTCTTGAAAAAATCGACAGAATGGAACGGAAAGTAAACGCATTGGCGGATCCAGGATTTCCTAAGGGGGGAAGCGGTACCCTTAAAGGGGGGGGGGGCGGAACCCTGCCGTTTTGACCCGAAAATCGCTAAAAATCGCTCAAAAACCCGTAATTTTGCGCACTATTTTGAGCCAATGGAGGGGGGGGCGGCCGCCCCCCCCCTAAATCCGCCCCTGAGTAAATGCATCTCAAAGAATAAATCTTAGACAAACGGGAAATAATATAATTGCTAAAAAAGTGAGCAAAAAGAAACCTGATAGGGCGCGCTTGATGGCGGGACAATTGTCAAAAAATACGGCGTTAAGTTTTGATTGCGAAAATCCTTGGCCGAACACGGAGACGAAATGCCGAAAAAAGGTGACGCAGCGGGCGATAAATCGATTCATATTCGAACAACCGATTAAGCGTAGATTATTGATAATTCTGCGGAGGCTAAAAAATGTTTATCGATTAGTTTCGGCGTACAATAAAAGAAAATAATTCGTGTTGGCTCAGCGCCAGCAAACTGCATCAATTGACGTAAATTTGAACTTCATCCGTCTTGTATTCAATTACATTTATCGGCTACCTAAGCCAACCTTTTTAGCTTTACTCTTTTTAGTTTTAGTTCTTTTTAGTTTTTTTTACTTCTTTTTTAGTTTTTTAATTTTTTTCTATTTTTTTATAGTTTTTCTTTTTTAGTTTTTAGTTGTTTTTTTTAAATTTTTTTTAGTTTTTTTTTCGTTTTTAGTTTTACTCTTTCAATTTCCTTATTCCCTTAATTATTCGCTATTTTTTAGCAAATTACAATTCCTTGTAGACGAATTCCAGTCGATCCCACGTTTGGTACCATTCTTTCGAAGTATAAGAGTCAAATTCGGACGTCAGCGCGTAAAAAACGTTTTTGCTGGCGAAATAATTATGCAAATCATTCACCGAATTCAAATCACACGCGGGGAAGCGGCCGTCTTCAAAATAATAAAAATAAATAATCAAAATAAAACGAGAAAATAATTAAGTTCGCGTTAAGCAAAAAGAAGCAAAATATAGATCGAATTTTAAAAGCAAACTTGACGTATCAGAACAAATACGGCGTAATCAGTGGCGGATCTAGGATTTTCCTAAGGGGGACGGTACCCCTAAGGGAGGGGGCGGAACCCTGACTTAGGCGGAAAAGCCGAAAATCACTAAAAATCGCTCAAAAATGCTTAATTTTGCGCACTATTCTAGGCCAATGGGGGGGGGCGGCCGCCAGTGATCGACCGGGCTCAAAAAACACCGGGCCCGGTCCCGGGGCCCGGGCCCGGGCTTTGCTGCCGGGCTTGGTACCGGGCCCGGGCTTATATACTAAAAACATGCCTTGCTTCCAATATAATGTTATGCACATATTTAGACCGATTTTACATTTGTTATTTGTCAAACGCAAGGCTTACTGCTGTATCAAGAAGATTTTTTGAATTCTAAGCTCTGTTAATGATTCAATCTTTCTGAAAATAAATTAAGTAGTTAGCAAGGATTTTGGTAGCATTATTCAAGCAAGAACAAAGTTTTTAATACAATAGTGTGCAATTCCATTATTAAAATGCACGTGCAACTAAACACGGTTTGAAAAAGCACAAGGTTTTATGTAGATATTTAAAGGAAATTGATCATTAAATTTATGCATTCAGACATAACAGCGACTATGATATGGTCGGATAGAAGATATGCTGTTTGGATTTTAGAACTCAAACTATAGCGTACATTGACGTCAAGTGAAATTGTGTCGTGTATAGGATAGGACACGTATTGAAGCCATAGGCGTAGCCAGGGCATTGGGGGCACATGCCCCCAGAAATTTTTTCGGAAATTTTGTTGATTTTTCGAGTGTAATAATTGTGTCCATAAAATTGAGTTCAAAAAGGCAAAAACGTCAAAAATTTTCCGGCGCTTCGCGCCGAGTCTTTGTTATATTTATTGTTGCTTTGTTTGTCTTTCTTTACAAGGACAGGACACATAATCCTATTTTAAATGAAAGGAATGGCCAAATTTTCTTATGTTTTTGCGCATTTTCTGTTTTCTGAATTATATCTTGTTAATAAGAAGGCCACAAATGGGCCCGAAAACGATAAGAACAAAATTGTCAATGTTACATCTTTTTACATCTTATTGGCAGCACTCTTTGCTGAGCTTTATACTTAGCAGAGGTCGAAAAGCGTATTTCAGCTCAGAAATCTTGTACAATGTAGGACTTCATCAATTTTAAGTGTTTTGGGCAACCAAGATTTGGCCGATTTTGCGAAAATTTTAGCGATAATATTTAACATTAAAGTGCTTTTTTTACAAAATTTTCTAGGGGGCGATTGAGCGCGCCACCGCAGCCCCCAGCCCTAAAATCTCGTTGTACATGTGCAGCGAGATTTTTGGGAGGACGAAAAGGAAAAAGGATTCGCCGAAATTAATTTGTCTGTTCTGTATGATTTAAACGGTATAAATTCTGTTTAAAGAGCTAAAACGTCAAAGTTTTCCGGCGCATGGCGCTGCTGGTTATTGTTCTTTCTTTTTGTAAAGCTTCGGCATTGCGTTTGATAGCCTAAATCAGACAAAATATCACAGAATATTAGTATTCACAGGCTACAAAATGTTAAGGACAGTAAAAGATTACTAAATTCCTTGGTGCTTTGCGCCTCTTATGATTTCCGAACTGTTTGTCAATAGACCGTAAATTCTACATGAAAACGGTAAAAATTTCAAAAATTTCCGGCGTTTCGCGCTGATTAAGATTTTTGTATTTCTGATTGTCGGAAACCCATAAATTAGCTAGACTACACTACTAAATGTCAAAAAACTCAATTTTATCATAGGTACATAACGTTACTAACATTCAATGCAAAATTAGTCTTAAAAATTTTTTTGTGTATGCCCCCCGGAACAAAAATCCCGGCTACGCCTCTGATTGAAGCGTTGTATAGAAGATGAATGCACATATGAAGTTGACAAGTATATGATAATGAGCAGGTGGGCAGAAGTAAGGCAAATGGATTTAAAAAGAATCACAGACTAGCAAATTCGTACGAAATACGGACAACAGCTGAAATAGTAAACGCCTAAAATATTAACGATAATTATTTGAGGCCCGGTTGAGGCCCGGTGGTTTTCAGCCGGGCCCGGGCCTGCTATGACCGGCCGGGCCCGGTCCGGGCCCGGAAGTACCCGGTCGATCACTGGCGGCCGCCCCCCCTAAATCCGCCCCTGGGCGTAATAAACTGAAATAAGGTACTGATAGCGTAGGGTACTATATTGCAAAGCCAAACAATTCGACGATGTAAAGTTTAAACCGACCAATATTTCAAATCTTTTTGCATCACTATGGAGTATATAACCATAGGTAGGCAGCACAAAATTCTGGGGTGGGAATGCGCAAGATTTTTCGAAGATCAAAAAATGGTGGTATGGCGAAAAAACACCATTTTCCAACGTTTTTCATCGATTACTATCCATTGGCATCAACAAATTGCTGAAAAACAAAGATTTTTAAAAATTGAATTCTGGTAGGGGGTATATTGGTTTCTGGTGAGGAGGTATTCGGCCTTCTGGGACGGGGGTGCAAAACCCCCAAATCCCCCACGCCCACGTACGTACATAACTAATTGATAAACATTTTAACAAGTTTCGTTTATGATCCGTAACCAGGGGCGGGCGGGGCCCATCAACCGGAGAAAAAAGTAAGAAATTCTGAAAGTTCGTTCAGAAATTAAGTGAAAATTTATAAATTAGGATAAAAAATCAATTTACATTGACTTCATTGTATAAGAGGATGAAACAGAGGCAAATTTAGGGGGAAGCGGCCGCCCCCCCATTGGCTGAAAATATTTGACGAGATAAGGAACGGATAAGTAATTTGCGGCGATTATCGGCCGTCGATGACCATAATTTCTCAAATTTTTCCGGATGATTCTTTTTGATAATATTTATTTGTTTTCTTGGCGGCCCGAAATTCATATTTTGGCACCATGGATAGGTTTTTGTAGCAGAAAACATTTTAATAACCTTTAAAACGATTTCTGAAACAAAACAGGTATTTCGGCATAATTTTCTTGCATTTTTAAGCATTAATTTGGAAAAATTTTAACGCTTCGCATTAAAAACTACAAAGAGGGAGGTACTTTAGTATTATGAATCTCTAAACGTCCTTCCTCGTAAATTTAAAAGATTTTCCGACGCGTCGCGCCGCATTTTCGCTGAAGTCAAAATTCGAGTATTTTTTTCGTGCAAAATTGTCGAAAATTTTGAGATTTTTTTGAGAAATTGCTGCGCTAAAAATGATTTAAAACGTCGAAGAAACGCTATTTTTGGTCGCAAAGAGTGAATTTTTCGACGTATTTTCCACCATTTTCTCGAGAGTCCTAGATTAGCCACTGGGATGAAATAATAACAATTTTTGAAAATTTCTATCACAAATGTGAGTATATGTACCTCGCCGAGAAACGCTAAAAAATGCATTCAGTTTGCCCACGTAATGTAGCTCTTGAAACGGTTCGCGAAATATCTCAGTACAAAATTTTTGGCTTCCAATACAATTAAAATAAATCAAGTAATTAATTTGAATAATAAGTGATTAAATGATTGATTTGAAAATAAAATTGTTTTCAAGATTATATACATGCGTGCCCGTATCCAGGATTTTATTTTGGGATGAAGAGCGCAAACATTTTCAGCTCAGATATCTTGGGAACCATTGTGAGATGGACCGAATTAAAGGCATTTTTGAGCGTTTCTAGACGAGCTCGATGCGATGATGAAGAAAAATTTCAGAAATTTCCACTTTATTGCATGCTCATATTACATCGATCTATCATTTAATCTGCGCGATTTATTTCTCATCATTCGATCGACACGGCGCGAAGTGCCGGAAAAAACTCGACACGTTCTACGCGTCTAACTCAAGTTTGAGCGGTTTTAGGCGGGCTAATTAAAGATAAACGATAAATACGGCGCAAACCGCCGAAAAAGTTTGAGTTTAATAGCCCGAAAGTACGCTAAAAAGCTTGTGTTGTTTTAGACCTACCACGAGAATTGTTCAATTATTCATGCTTCGAGTGACCCTCGTGCGTTTCAAAAATTATTTTACATTTCATAGGAGGGGCGGCCACCCGCCCCCCCATCCGCCGAATACGGACCAGCATATGTGTAAGCATATATAATGATAACGCTTTAAAAATGGACTTAAATATTATGAAAAAGAATGGGAATCGTATTAATAATTTTGCAACTTTTCAAGTTAAATAAAAATTAGTGCGGAAACGATGGCTGAACGGAATGAACGAAAAACGGTATAACGAGACAAGTACGCCAAAATACGCTGCACGTACAACAAGCGCATAAATTTAAAAACTCCAGCGTACGCGTCTTCATGAAAAAGAACTACGACAAAACGAAGGTAAATAAAAAACAATAATATAAATATGTATAAACAAATAAATATAAATAGAAATAAATAAATGATACACTAAAAATGAAAAAAATAGAAATTACAATTATAACACGTACTCGTACGTTAAATCGCATCAACGGACATAACGGTACGGCGTTCAATATTAAGGGCAACGGAAAAAGAAAAAGGCATAAGATTAAAACGTTACTCGATGAAATAATTAACCTCGAATAAAGAAAAAAGCATAAAAGAGCAAATGAAAATCAAATATAGATCAAGCGAGAGAGAAAAAAAGTAAATCGGATACACGGAGGCAAATAGAAAAAATTCAAAAAGTGATAATGCAAAAAAATGATGAACGATAATGGGGCTTATTGACGGAGACGTATCACGCGCGAAATTCAGATTCCTAAGAATTATTCTTAAATGCATAAATCAAATGTACAACAAATGCCAACGCAAACGGCACCATGCACGTAATTAGGTTAAATGTAATCAAAAATGATAAGACCAGCCAAAAAATTGACTTACCATCGATTGTAAACTGAGCTATATCGGCGTTTTTGACTTTTTCTTCAGAAAACGGAGCCGCATTTATTACAAAGGCAAATAATGCATTGATCATGCGCCGCAACGAATTTATATAGACGCAGAGACTATTCTCCAATGTCGTGGAATGGCTATTTTGCTAAAATTGATTATTACATGCGCTAAAACGGGCTTAAATTCCTAAGAAGTAATTTACAACCTATAAATTATACTTCGAACGTAAAATTGGGACATTAAACCATATTGACATACGTACATTGACGCGCAGTAGCGGATCCAGGATTTTCTCGCAGGGGGCGGGGGCGGAACCACAAATTTCTGCAATCGTGACAAAAACTGTTCATAAAAATCGGTTCATTGTGCTAACAGGATCGGTTTTTTCGTCTTTTGGTAGACAAAATCATTTTTGATCCGAAAAAGTAAGAAAATTTTAGCAGTTTTCATGACAAACCCGCAAAATTAGTGCAAAAAATAGGCACAAAGCGCCGAAAATACACTCGAGAAGTAATTGTAACGCCGTTCTGTACATAAACTACTCTGTTGACCTAAACATTAAGTCTTTAGTATGTCAAAAAAGTCAGTAAATGTCATCAATGAGTATACCCTGGGAAAATTTGTAAAATCGTGATAAAAAATAGCTAAAATCATCATAAATTCACATTATTCAGATAATAAAACACACACGCACGCACGCACACACACACACACACACACATGCCCGTATTATATTTCAGGGGGAGTCACAAATTTTGAGATCAGATTTCTCCATAACCATTGGGAGATGGGCAAAAATATAGGCATTTTTGAGCGCACCTCAATGAGCTCTATGCAAAGGTAAAGAAAATTTTCGAGAACAAATTTCAGAAATTTTCACTATATTTCAAACTCCTATTACACAAATATATCGTTTAAATAATCTACACAACTGATACTTTATCATTTAATCGACGAATAATTTCCTAGTTGCTGTCTTTGTATTTAATCGTTGTGATTTACAAAGAAAATGAATCCGGAAAATGAATAATTCGGCGCGCGAAGCGCAGGCACGTATCTCTAAGGGGGCATGGGGGGTCCGAACCGTACGTGGTCAGCAAGGAAATTCTGGGGGGGGGGTGCAAGATTTTTTGAAGGTCAAAAAATGGCCTTAAAAATGGTGGTATGGCGATAAAAACACAATTTTTCGACGTTCCTCATCAAGCAGTATACATTGGCATCAAAAAATTGCGAAAAAACCGAAAAAAATCTTCAAAAATTGAATTCTGGGCGGGGGGGGGGTATTTTGATTTCTGGGGGGTATTTTGGTTTCTGGGGGTGCATACCCCCAAACCCTTCACGCCCAGGTGTGGTGCGGACCCCCAAAATTCAGAAAAATCGGAAAAATAGGACTTTTTAAACGTTATTTTGTGCTATTTTTGGCCTTTTTGGGTTTAGTCCTCCGAGATTTGTGTTGGTCCCTCAAAAATAAGACGGCCAGCTACGTGCCTGGCGAAGCGCCAAAAAATTTAACTTGTTCTTCATATTAAACTCATATTTAAGTAGGGCGGGCTAGAATACAAAACTATAAATAAAAAATGAATTTGACGCTAAGCGCCGGTAAATTTTGATTCTACTAGCTCAAAAATACGCTAAAAACCTGTTTTTCTACTACTTCGAGAATTTTGAGACGCGCGGAAGTGCGTCGCACCTCTTAGAAGACGTCCGTGGCGTAGTGTAAAAGTCTAGCGCACGATGCGGCCGTTTTTTCCGCATCCGACTAATTGTTCCATATTTTTTCACATTTTTTGTACCTTTGTTTACATTTTTTGAGCAACCCCGATTATTTTCCGAAATTTTAGCCGGATTCTCAAAGGACTTTTTTTAAGCTTTGAAGTCAAGTAATAAGAAAGTTATCAGGCAAGCTTTAAAAAGGAGGGGTAATCACGTCTTTTAAGATGATAACGTAGGACGAGCCTGATAGAGGCTGATTTAAGCTTAGGACGATCGGCTGGATAGAGGCTGATTCGGCGCGTATTAGCGACTCAGCGCGCGTTTAATGAAACGGGTACGCGAAAAAGATGGACCCACCGATAAAAAACCGCTGGAAGACCCACTATATAAATAGACCCACCAAAAAATCTAAACTGAATATAGATATTTTCATGTTTTTTAACGATCGTCCCGGTTCACCGACTGTTCTTAATTCTTAAATTTTGTTTGACTCAATACATCATGTCCCCAGCGTCCTATCTGGCCGACTGAAATCAATTTTCGGTCGCCGAAAATTCGTGGGTAGCGGAATAACTATGGGTCCCGCCGATAAGATTCTTAAAATTTTGTTCAACCGTACCATGTCACCGATCGTCCCGTCTAGCCGACTAAAATCAATTAGTTGTCACCCAAACTTCGTGGCTACTAGTAATACCTACGGGCCGGGCCGATTAGATTCCTGAAATTTTGTTCAAGCGTACCATGTCACCGACCGTCCCATCTGGCCGACTAAAATTAATTTTTGTCACCAAAAATCCGCGGCTAGAAAAATACCTATGGGCCGGGCCATTGAGCTAAAACTATACGTTGCGCCAGGTCCCGAAAAACTAACGAAAATACTAATAACTAAACAATTCTTAATCCTAAGTCTCGTCTTATTTATCATGTACGTAAAACGAGATGCACTAAAACGGCAGTACGAAGAACATAAGCTTTACGGGTTAGATGTCCATTTAAAATTTAGAATTTCGAATTATTCCGCAACTAAAAGTCGAAACTCAAATTCAATTTGCTTAATTTAGAAAATTAAATTTAAAATTAATTAAAAAGACTAGAAACGATCGACCGGGTAATGCTAATTATACAGATTACCAGAAAAAGTAAGACGAGAGATCGAAAAATAAATTAAATATAGCAAAATTGGAATAATTTTCGGTTCGTTTCTTCAATAATAAGCAAAAATGTCAACGAATAAGAAAAAAATTTAATAAGCCTCGCTTTAGTTTACACTCAACTCGCAACCGGCTTTAATGTAATTTTAACATGAAGATTGATGATAGTAGTTGAAGTGACAAAATTAACGTGAAGAGCATCAACTCGAAAGTTTATTCTGAACAGGGGCGTAACCAGGATTACTTGGGAGGGGTGGGCCAAATTTTTGAAGTCCCGTATCTCGGAGCCATTAGGAGATACGCAGAAAGAATGGCATTTTATGAGCGTTTATTGACGAGTTCTATGCTAAAAATCAAACATTTTTCTGCTTGATTTCAAACTTGGATATTAAAAATCTACCCTTTAGCCTATCTTTATGGTTAATTTCTCAATATTAACTTAAACCTTAAACTCAAATACATTTTAGAATTATTGTCTTTGCAATTAATTCTAAGGCTTTGCAAAGAAAAACTACTACCGAAGATGATGAATAAGATTTTTTTGACGCATTTGCTGTTTTTAAGTCAAATCGGGCTTCTTAGGTAAGGAATACGATACAAAATAAGTAATCCGGCGACAAGCGCCGGAAAATTTTCAGCTAGGTAGCGCAAGCATTTGCTAAAAATGTCTTTTTGGTCTGTTGTTCTGGTAGACTCCGAGAATTTTTGATTCTTTTTCCGGAGACCCGTCTGAAAAACTAAAATATTTATTCATATCGCCGGATGGGGTGGGCGCCTCCCCAGGCACGTAGCTGTGGGGGGACTGGGGGGACCGGACCCCCGAAATTCAGAAAAAAACCGAAAAAATAGGACTTTTTAAACGTTATTTTGTGCTTTTTTTGGACTTAAACCCCCCAAAATTGCGGTTGGTCCCCCCCGCGAAAATAGGAGAGTGCCAGCTACGTGCCTGCGCCCCCCCCGGCTGGTTACGCCCGATTCTGAATTGTTTTCCCCCTCAAAAATGACTTCTCGCGGCTTACACATTCACTAAATTATGCTTTTTGTCGGGTTAAAAAATTGAAGAGCTTTAGAGTGTTATTATTCTAGAATTTCTGTTTTTATCGTAATTTTTAAATTCTTACGCATATGTATACACGTAGGCGTCAAAAAAACTTTATGACAAATTTCTTCTAGAGTTAGTTCAACTCAAACAAATTTTCCTATTTTAATGGCACTCGTGAAAAACTAAAATTAGATTTGAATTTTAATATTTTTTTCAGTTTTTTTGTTTTCCAGCCATTTTAGCATGTTTCTTCTTCGAAATGTTCGCCAAACCACTGACCGACGCAATGTGATCAATATGTTCCAGAAATAACACAATCAGTCGTTTTAACTGATTCAATTCGATGGACCAGAAAGCCACCGATGGAACGAGATACGACTCGGCTGCCAAAATGACCTAAAATTAAGAAGAAAATAAATTAAAAGTTAGAAGTTAAATTTAAAAAAAATTTAAAAAATAACTTACAAGCTCAGACGGGTCTTCGAGAGTTCGTTGCAACAATTCGCACACCTGCGACAAAACAAGATCAAAATGCAGACAGGAGAGTTGAATTGCTTTAAAGATTTATTTACTTTTATTTATTTATATATTTATTTATTTATATTTATTTATTTATTTATTTTTATTTATTCATTTATTATTTATTTATTTATATTTATTTATTATTTATTTTTATTTATTTATTTATTTATTTATTTACCCCCATTCACATAAAATCAATAGAAAGTTAGAAATTTTTGCCAAAGCGTATATGTAAATAATTAATCAATAATTAATAGTTTAGTTAATGACATTCAAATTTTTACGGTATAAATTTTGCTAATGGAAAAAGAATAGGGTGCGGGGTATCGATCCTCGTGCCTCGCGCATGCTAAGCGCGCGCTCTACC
Organism: Mermis nigrescens; assembly: GCA_036768485.1. Taxonomy (NCBI): domain Eukaryota; kingdom Metazoa; phylum Nematoda; class Enoplea; order Mermithida; family Mermithidae; genus Mermis; species Mermis nigrescens. The sequence goes on along the minus strand of JAVLUZ010000141.1, from coordinate 3,904,084 downwards.
ATTTGAGCTAGCCTAATATAGAACTGAATATGACAATATTTATTTAATTAGAAAGTTTCAAACGATTTAAAAATTATTTAATCAGTTTCACATAAGTACGTATGCTTTATTTTATATTTCTTGTTTATGTATTTCTTACAAATTTAAACGTCAAAATTAAGCCTAGTATAAATTGAGAAATTTTATCCAAGTATCAAATTGTTAGTTAATTTCAAGTTTCTTTGCTTTATATACAAATAATGATCTAAATCGATTATTTTTCCGACTCGTTCACGTATTGAAGTAAATTTTGATCGTTTAATCCATCGGCTGAAAAAAAATTCTAAGAAGAAACTCAAAAAAGTGCTTAAATTTTTGTTACGTATACAATCGTAGGTATCGAATTGTGTTATTCAATTACTTATTGTTTTATTCATTTATTTATTATACTTCTGTCTTATTTAATCACTAATTTATTACGTTATTAATCTGTGTAAAATTATTCACTTCCTACATATTTTGATTATTTCGGAATTTAATTTTGTTCCCTCTTATTTTTCTGCATATCGTACGTATTATTTGCGCAAGACTATGTAAAATGGAAATCCTTCCGCTTTACACTTTCTGAATTAATTACGTAAATTAAAGCGGCGCTGATTAAGAGTAGTTCGTTAGGCTAGCAAAGTCCAATCGGTAATCTTTCATCAGATAACCTGATTAAATTTGTCTTCGTCTTCGATGTAGTTGCAAACGATTGCCAAACTCTTGACAACCGCTTCTCTCACAAATTCCGACTTGTCGTCTTCCGCCATTTGCTTCAACGTCGACAATAGCAAAGAGCTCGGCAGATTCGGCTAAAGTAGGGCAAAAAATGGCTGACGAATCGAACTATACGATTAAGCGTTTCACAAACATATGACAAAATCTAAAAATGTGACTTTTGCCAAACTTCTAAACCGTTAAAGTTGGACGAACGGTGCTGAATTTGATTCAAAATTCAAATCTAGAAGGGCGTATGTTTATATTTCAAAAACGCGCAAGGGCCTAGTGATGAATGAGGGGGCGATATTACCCGTCCCCACATTTTCGAACCGGGCAATGTTGGTGAAACGTATGCTGCTGGAAAGATTGTGACATTTTAGTGAAAGAATACGGCTCACTTAACAAAAAGTTCGGTCGGCTTGGTTAGCTGGTGGAACTGCAAAAGTATTGATTTTTTCCTCAGTCTTACGCTTGTTGTCAATTATTTGTGACGTAATAAAGAATTATCCATTTAATACGCAGGCGCGTAGCTGGGCCGTCCTATTTTAAGGGAACCGGTACCAATTTTGGGGGATTAAGCCTAAAGAGGCCAAAAATAGCACAAAATAACGTTTAAAAAGTCCTATTTTCCCGATTTTTCCGAATTTTGGGGGGTCCGGACCCCCCATCGCCCTACAGCTACGCGCCTGTTGATATATTGTTTTAAATAAGCATTTTATCGAAAAAATATATTTTGAGAATTAACCATCTGACCTCAAGCATGAGATTTCAATATTCTTGAGCAGATAAAAATGTCCATATATTTTCTTGTAAAAAACGCGTGTAAGCGTTTTTGAATTTCACACCCCCCCCCCGCCTGGCTACCCCTACCTCGCCCACCTATGTTCGCGAATCAAAAATATATCAAACTAGGTTTTTATTCGAATTATTGATTTCCTCAAGTTGTTACGCGAGAATTAATTAGTTAATCAAAGAGCTCGTAGGTACCGGAAGTATGGCGCCACGAAACCGCACATTTCGGCGACCAAAAGACGCCTTTCGACATTTTTATCGCCGATGTGCTCCCAGCACTGAGGCAGCAGCTCCGACTCGGCCCTGATCGGCCCAATGCGCTTCACGTAAGCCGCGCAACCCATTAAAAGCAATGTTCTAAAGACAAAAACCTCGAATTTAAAAATTTTAATCTAAAAAAACTAAAATTATTTCAAAATTGAAGATTTTCCAATTTTTCACAGTTTTTATGTCAAAATTTTATTTTTTCAAATTTTTTATCCACTGAAATATATTATTAATTGATTCATTGCTTATGAAATTCCGAAAGATTCTTAATCATAAAAATTTCACCTCCAGAATTTTCGATTTTCCGGAAATGATAACAGAGCTGTTTTTTAAACGTTTTTACCGACATCCTGCCTGAAAAAATGACAAATTTTCGAAAATTGTTCTTCGAGTATTTACTCGATTTTGTGGCGTTTTGAATGTTTTTATGTTCATGAAAAAAAGAGAAGCGTCACAGAAGACAAAAAATTGTGTTCTAGACGATCCATCGTTTTTCAGCGAAAACGAATCACTTCCGAAAAAATGGGGTTCGCTCCCAGGATTCTCGTGAAAACAATTAGAATATGAATAGCCAGCCGGAACGACATTTTCCGAAAATGAGTAAATTTACAACAAAATTAAATGATGAACATATAATATTTATGTTTAAATAAAATAAAATAAATCCAATAAAATACATAAAAAATAAAATGAAATACATAGAAATAAATTGAACTAAAAATAATTCGAAAAAAACAATTTAGGCACCATTCTACATACGTAATCATAAACGTATTTAAAATATTTATGTAAATAATGCGCTTTCGTACTTATGTACGCATTATATTTTATTATAATGTAAAAAATTATTATTTTATTATTATTTTAATTACGTAATTTATTTATTTTTTTCATTATCGCTTAATAATTTAAAAAATTATCGCACGCGTATTCGAAGCAATCTGACCTCTGGATTTCGTTTGGCTTTTTGAACAGTTTAAAGAAATTATTTAGCAGCGAGTCACGCTCGTTTACGTCGTAATGAAGCACGGCTAGGCTTAAAATTACCGGAATAAGCTCCTGAAAATAACAATCGGCTCGTTGAGTAAATTAGACAAGCGGTAATAATATAAATGTACAAATATAAATAAAGTCGAAGAAAAATAGACAACAAAATTATTACCTACAAATAAATAAAACAAATTAAAAGAAGGACATTTCTAAAAAAATTAAATAACTCAGTATAAAAAAATCTATATAAAATTTGATCGAAATATCGGTACTTGTTTACGAGTCTGCGGTAAAGCATTTATCACAGTGGGCAAAGTTTTGCATAGCAACTCAATAAGCTGCGATGGCTGCGATGCTATATTCGCTACCTGCAAATAAACGCTTTTTAATATAACTTAACTTGAACATTTTTAAACAATCCGATTATGCCAAATTTTCAATTAGGTCTATACGAGTAATAAAGTACTACGCGAGTGCGCAGGAACCTGTCCAAAAATAAAATTGTTTTTTGGCGTTTTACTTTCATTTTTTTCTTTAGTTTTATTTTTATTTGAATCTCGAATCAATTTTTTTCAAGCCGATCCCAACATCGTGAAATCTTTACTTAAATGTTTGATGTTCTCCGACAATTTAACACTAAAATTAGTCACTTTAAGTTACCGACTCTGGCCCAAAGCTGCGCAAAGTCAGGGTCGGCAGAGGAGGGGCTGAAATTCTGAAAATCCAAAATAGTAAATCTAATGCTCACGATTTTTTGTTATTCAAACGATCAAAATGGTCAAATTAGCCTATAAGAGGTTTTTTCGTGGTAATATCGCATTTTTTAAAACATTTTTTGTCCATTTTGACCGTATCATATCACTTTTAATACAAAAAATTCAAAAATTGATCAACTTTGCGTGATTTTTAAGTAATGCGCGCATAAAAATACTAATTTGGCGCGAAGCGCCGGAAAATTTTGACATTTTTACCGCATTAGGCCTCAAAAATGATGCAAAAAACGTCCCATCGGCTCAAAATCACCGGACAGTACCTGTCCGACTGACCCATCAGGGGGAATATCCCCTAACCACCTCCTATGTACATATGTGTATGGTTCCCTTATACTAAAAACGAGACTGAACCGCCCGCTTATCTTTAAAGCAATTAAATGTATGGCACTGGCAAAGTGTTAAAAAACCACAAAATCAGGATCCGAAGAAATTAAAGAACCGTAACTTCATTTATTTTCATGTACTTAGTAACTAAAACTTAGGATCTAAGAAAAACATTGATCATTTCTAAAAACTAGTCATTTTTGAAAAATCAATCTTTCAAAGGTACCATGGATTCTACATCAGACACATAACAGGGGAATCCCCTATCCAAAGTAGTGCGTTCCCTCGTCCCCATGGACTGAGGCAAATTTTTAACCCCATCCCTATTTTTGGCAAAATCTTGCATTTTTACGCCATTTTTAAATGCTGGTTTCCTTTTTTAGCCAAAACTAGAAGATGGCTTACTGCCCTTAATCTTGGAGTCATGGGGTTCATACCATCGGAAACGTTTTCACCGCCCCCCCCCCAAATTTTCGATCTACCAAGAACATCGTAGAAAGTTTGGAAGTTTAAAATTTTATAAACTCTGTGTTAAAAACCAATAAGATTTGGTCAAATTTTCAACGCTTTTCCCCGTATTCTCCTTTCTAGACTATATTTTGTTCAATTTGTTCGAAATTTCTTCATATTTTTAATTGTTTTAAAATATTTAGGGTCTTCTAGAAAAAAACCCTTCGCCATAGTGACAGCCAACTAATCCCTCAGAAAATATTGAAACAATGCAGGTAAATAGTATGTATAAAAATTTCGTAACTAATTACAGAGCATACGCAGCATAGCATACATTAGCTTTAAAAGACAAAAACTAATAAAAACCTATTTTGGCGACCTTTTAAATATAATCGAGAATTTTTCATTTCTTCCTTTGGGGGACCCTTGTGAGAACCAAAAATTTTTTTTCTGGAGGGGGGGGCAATTGCCCCCCGCCCTCCCTGGATAAGGGCCTGCTTACATATAATTTAGATACTTGCAATAATTCAGTACCTAACGAAACAAGATTTTTCATTTTCGAGAAACAAATCCCACATCGTTACCTTTTATCAATTCTGAAGAATAAAAGATTTTTCATTAAAAAAAGTTGAAACGCAAAAAAATAAAACTAGCATTTTTTATCTTTTGTTTTTATTTTATGTTTTTATTTTGCGCTACCATTTTATCCATTCCGTTGCATTCCTGAGACTTGAAAACAGACGCCAATAATGCGTCTTTGAAGCTAGAAGTGACGGATCTGAAAATAGAAACAATGGAAAAAAAAGAAAAGTTGAAGATTAAGGGATGCCCTGGGGCAGACTTTTCAGCCTAGGCAAGATGTTATCAGAGTGGGCCAGAAAAGAGACTATACCCGAAGTTATATCATAACTTGAGCAATTATGAAAATTGAATTTGTAGACCGGCTGCACTTGGTAGATAAACGCGTCAATGTCTAAATTGCATAAGTTTTGGCCGGGTGCCAACAGTTTGGGCATTAGGGCCATTTGTTCAAACATCATTTCGATACGTTTAAACTAGGGATGTCCCGAGGCAGACGTTTTAGCCGGGGCCGGGGCAAGATGCTGCGTACGCAATGTACGTCGACGCTATAGATACATATATACGAATACACTAAGGATCAAGATCATTATTAGTACTTTATGCAATAGCGTGATGCTTCTGATCCTGAGCCAGACCAATTGAATGATTTTAATTATAACCGGCGGCTTAATTCATCAGAACAACACAAGATTGAATTCCGAAAAAATTTTTAAAATTGTAAATTTCGACCAAGCAACTATTACTTGGTGCAAAATAGTAACGGCGTAGATATTTTGACAGGGCTTCAATAAGTGCAATCATGGCAAGTAATCTCCCTTCCAGAGCTGATCATTCAATCAATTTTTCTATATTTTATCCGGCTAGAGTTAAGAGATCGTATGAGTTTTATTGCTAGCATGTAATAGAATGAAATAAAAATTAATGCATCCTCCGATTTAGGCTACTCATTCTGAGAGATGACCTATAAACTTGAAAAATAAATCACGAAAAAGCGAACCTACTCGGCAGTTAGATTTCGAGGTTCTATCACTTTTTTAAAAGTAAAGCAAAAACCCTAAATTTGAATCGCCTAAGTTGAATACGAGTCTATATTTTTGCTACAGAAACAGTTCGACTATCAAACTTTGCTAGTTGAATTCGTCAGTATTCTGCCTTGCCCAGGCCCAGGGCCGGGCATAAGCCCCGACGCTGGCCAGGGCTTGGGACATCCCTACTTTAAACCCCAGCGTTTCTGCATTATCTCTCATTACTGAGTGTAGACTAAAATTTTTAAGTCAAATATCTCAACAAATACTTGCGGACGGATAAAAATAATAGTCGATTAGTAGTAATGGCTGGCAGCCTGGACCGCAACGCCGTAGGATGGACTACGTTATAACATAGGCGATGATGTAAAAAATCCGCTCCCCGACGTAAGCCGAGGAAGCGACCTTATAGTATAGGCGGCGCGTGGGCATAGGCGGCGGGCAGTAACGCGCGTACGCGCGTGTGCTTATTAAAACGCGCGCGTGGCGCGAGTGAAGCGGGCGTCGACTAATGATCGAATAATAGGCGGTTCGAATCCGCCAGCGCACAATTTCTCTTTTCACAAATCGAACGGCATATAAAATTGTTAGCATTACTTATAGACCTAGGCGGCTTAGAATCTCGCTAGATATAATAATCAAATCTTCTCTATGCCTACATTTTACTTCATTTTCTAGGCACCCTTCGATTTTCATGCCATTAAAATTCTCGTCAATTTTTAAAAAATTTTGAAAAAGAGGGTTTAACTTTAATAATTCTAAATTTGGAAATTCTCGCATTAAATTCTCTCAATAAGATACTTGGAAAATTTATGAAAAACTTATTGCGCGTGTCTAAGACATTTGAAAACGTATTTAGTCCTTCACAGAATGCTTTTGCATACCATTTTGATCACTTTTTTGAGACGAACTATTAAAGTTAAGCATCACGAATTCAGCAGTTAACTTTTGAATCGCTCTCAGTCCTTTGATAAAAAACAGCCCAAATTGATAAAAATTGAAGAAAATGATTATACGGAAAACTTACTAGAAAATATAGAAAAATATCACATTGACTACGCACCTTAGCTTCGACTGCTTATATTAACTAAAATTTAGAATTTAATTTAATCATAAATTATTTGAACAACTGTAAATTAAGAAAAGAAGAAGTTACCTGCGTGACTTTAAAGCGCAATGCGTTTTTCCTTGCTCGCCTTCGTTTAGATTAGGAGGAATAATCTTTTCGTGTATAATAAGGCTTGACCTTCAAAAAAATAAATACATCAGATTTTGGGTGAAGATAATTATTTGAATCAAAATGATATCGAAGCGAGAAAAGACGCAAAATAAAATAAATTAAAAATAATATAAATAGAAAAACATGAGAAATTGGCGTAAAACGAAACAATTGTTAAACTGAATGCAGATAATTATTTGAATCAAAATTATGAAGATGATTATTTGCATCAAAATGATGTCCAAGCGAGAAAAGACGCAAAATACATAGAATAAATTAAAAATAACATAATTAGAAAAACATAAAAAATTGGCGTAAAACGAAACAAAGAATCAGTGATAAAAAGAACAAACCTCGCGAAAGTAAGCCGTTTTGATGTGTACAAAAAACACTTAGAAAGCAAGTGATAAACGAATTGAAGAAAAAAACGAAAGCAAAAAACCAAGAATATTTTAGAAAAAATTTCATCACCGAACGACTAAGTTTAAAGTTTAAAACCAATCAGGATAGCATAGCAGCCGACCATAAAGTACACGTAACAGGGGGGATGGGGATCCCCGCCCAAAGTCGGTCGTCCCTCCATCCATACAAATCCAGAAAATTTCTCCCTTCCCCCGATTTTTAGAGAAAATCAAATTTTTTGGCCGTTTTGGGCTAAAACAAAAATTCGCGGTCATTTATATACCCCCCCCGCCCCAACGGCCGCGGACCCCCACCAAACGTGTTCTTGGGGGGTTTGACTCCCTAGAAAATGGCAACTGACCCTAGCGAAATAGCTACGGCCCCCCAGAATTGTCGAATTTTTGTAAAAGTTGTAAAAAGTGAGCCTTTTTAAGCGTTTTTAGGCCATTTTTGGCTCACAAATCTCAAATTTTCGGCTCTTCGCGTCATACACACATTTTTTAACCATATTTTGTTCAATTTACTCAATATTTGAAAAATTTCTTTACGTTTCATGTCCTAGAAAGAACGAGCATCGTCCGAAACGTAAAAAACTGTTTTTGACGGGTACTCATCGTTTTTAGCCCAAAAAGGCACTTTTTAAAACACTTTCGGGTCTGACCCCCTCGCCCCAAAATTCCCATGCTGTAAACGTATAAACCCCCACCCGAAATTAGGAACCGTTATATTTGTGCAGCCGAATCATTTTTGGCCTAAAAAGTATATTTAAATATGTTTGTATGTCTTTTAATGAAAGAAGAATGCGAGAAAATCGTAATTTACAGGCTTTCCTTAGAATTACAGAAAACGAAAATATCTGAATCAGGTTGATAAGCAATATAATGAATGATAAGGTGAGGGAAATCCCCCATCCGGCGGATGGGGGATTTACCTCACCCTAAAATTGGTTGCTCCCAGTCCCCCAGAGCCAAAAAAATTTTGATCGCCATATTTTTGGAAAAATTTAGGCCGAAAATCGCAGGTCATTTACCCCGCCCGCTGAAAATTGCCGAGGACCACCACCCAAAATTCAAGCCGTTACGTCTAAGATTTGCACCTCCGATGGAGTCCAGGCAATATAGTCCCGTGCGCTTACCATATAACCAAATTCGTAATCAGATTCATTTCTATTGATTTTTATTTAATGTCAAACTGATTTCAAATACACATTTAAAAATACAAAATGTTTCGTACCTATGCAAATTATCTAGCTCATTTCGTAAACTTTGAACTTCTTCCAACAGCGTTCTGTTGGCTTGCGCGAGGCGCGCATTTTCAACCGCCTAGAAGAAGAGAAAAATTTTAAGAAAAAATTTAAAAAAAGATGAAGAACTCGTTGAGTGATTGACAACATCTTAATAATCACTTAAGGATGTAAACTCGCCTACAGTTTAACGCGTTTTTGACTCATACTTCCCATTTAACGTGTCAATATGTCCCGTTTATAGGGGATTGACACGGGAGGTCTGGATAGGAAATTGAACTTTAAAGTCGGCTATCCTTCAGCCTGTCACTACCAAGTGTTCATGTACGAGTTTTATTCGTGCCTCCAGGAAAAGAAAACTCGTTGCATTACGTAGGGTTCGAACCGTCAACCTTCTGCACCAGGTGCAACGGTGTTTACCACTACGCCACAAGGCGTCTGCGTTTTTAATTCATACAATCATTATATTCATAATTTTAGCAGATAATAACGTCGCGTCTCCGTTCATTACGCAATTATTACAATACGATAAAGTATAAAGTTATAAAGCGTTAAGAACGCAAATTTAATTTCAATTGGTCTTAACTTTATTTAATTTAAAAAAGATCAATAATTAAACAATGTCGAGCCGCACGCCTACGGCGAAAAAATGTATTACGAATAAGGCAAATCGCTATAAAGCTGTTTTTCCATTTACCAAAATTTAACGAATTATTATTTAGTAAACTGTAATTATTAGATATTTTTGTAAATTATATTTTAACGGATGTACCATTAGCTGCGATCTACTATCGGCAGAATGTTCTACAGTGGGAACGGCGTGATTGAATTCGAAATCGGTTTGCGCTACGGCATTTTGCATCGGCGCCTCGTCGCGATTCAAACCCTGCGATCCGTGCAAACGATACAGGGTCAACAATTCGTTCGGTCTGGCCACATTTAAACCAACGTCATCCCAACTATCAAAGTCCTTGCAAAAACAAAGAGTAAAGTAATTTTATAGAAAAACGTCAAATCGAAATAAGTAACTTTACGCGATAGTAACGGCCCAACACGTAGGAGGAAGGTGAACGCGTTTGGAGCCCTAGAATTCAAAATACGACGAATATTCGCCATTCCGTCGCAATTAGCTGGTCCCCTATTTTGGGGGGACCAACACCAATTTGGGGGGTCTACGCCAAAAATAGCACAAAATAACGTGTAAAAAGTCCTATTTTTCCGGTTTTTTCTGAATTTTGGGGGGTCCGGACCCCCCAGTCCCCCATAGCTACGTACCTGCACAACAGACTCCAAAACTCAGGCCAGGCGCCGACCATAAGCGCGGGATCTTGTAAATTTGAGGATTTTCGCTCTTCACCCCCTAAAAATTTTTTTACCCCCCAACAATTTTCGATTAAAAAATTCATAGAAAAAGTGACGTTCTCGGCGTTTTTAGCCATCTTTTATCTTAAAAGTATCAGATTTTCGATACTTATTTTTCTGACTAAGTTACTCGATTTTCAGATTTTTTCAAAATTTCCTTTTGTTTTTGTTCAAAAAACAAATAGGATCGCCAGAAACGCGAAAAATGGCGTTTTTGACGCATACTCATCATTTGTATGTCCAAAAAATGCAACTAAAGACGAGAACAAATTTTTGGTTCAACTCCCCCATCAAGAATACTAAGTTGCGCGCGTCCGGCGATGTTGGCCACGTATGACGAGCGCAGGCGTACGGGGTTTTTGGGTTTCAAAAGGACCCCCGCAAATTCGGGACTTCGATGAGCAACCTAAAAACTACAGTTTTATTGCTCCTCCTACCAGCAATTTTTTATCCCCGTTTTACTTGACTCGAAGAGCTTAAGCCCGCCCATGTTTGTACGCATTAATATTGATGTCCCGCAATCATTCCTCTGAATGTTTACTCCGCCTATGCGGAGTTTCGGCACTTATCATAGGTGCACAAGGTCAGGGTTGGCAGGGGGGTGAAATGCCAAAAATCTAAAACAGTAGATTTAACGATTACGATTTTTTTGCTGTTTTAATGATCAAAATAGTCTATAAAACGTTTTTTCGTGTTAATAACACATTTTAAAAGCATTTTTAGTCCATTTTGACTGCATTATATCACTTTTAACACTAAAAAACGCAAAAATTTATCAATTTTGGGCGCTTTTTGAGTAAAAAGTACTTAAAAGTACTAATCTGGCGCGAAGCACCGGAAAAATTTTGACATTTTTACTGATTTTGATGTAAAAAATGATGCAGACAAGACCTGTTTGCTCAAAATCGCCGGACAGTACCGGTCTAGTTGACCCTCAGGGGGTAATACCCCCTAACCCCCCTATGTGCATGTGTGGCACTTATTCCATTTAGGTTACGTTTGATGAATTTAATTAGAATTACGATCAGGCATAATTCTTGCGAGGATAAAAATCTGAATGTTTTCCTCAAGTCAAATGATGATGTAATTAATATAAATGAAAACCGTGTTTCCTTAAAACGTTCCGAGTCCTAAAACGTGAAAAACCGAATTCAGGCTTTCAATTTACCGAGAAAAATATAAAACTATATTAATGAACCAACGACTGCATCAGAAAATAAGCAAACATCAGCCTTCGAGTCGAATTTAATTATCGATTGAGCGCTTTAAAGCGAATTTTAATCAAAATTTAGCAAATTTTAAAACAAAAATATTCGAATAGTATTTTAACAATTTTTCGGGACTTTGAACCATCTCCAGTGGCGGATCTAGGATTTTGCTAAGGGGGGGGCGGTACCCCTAAGGGGGGCGGAACCCTGCCTTGGGCGGAAAAATTAGCCTTTTTAACCCGAAAATCGCTAAAAATCGCTCAAAAATGCTTAATTCTGCGCACTATTTTGGGCCAATGGGGGGGGGGGCGGCCGCTCGCCCCCCCCCCCCTAAATCCGCCCCTGACCATCTCTAAAAGTATATGCAGGCCCGTATCCAGGGGGCGGGGGCCCGCCCCCCCCCCCGAAATGGAAAAAAAATTTTTGTTTTTCTCAAGGGTCCCCCAAAGGGAAAAATGAAAAATTGGCGAAGTGGGTCTGAAACACCGCCAAAACAGGTTTTTAGCGTACTTTTGAGCTAGTAAACTCAAAATTTTCCGGCGCTTCTCGCCGGATTTATTGTTTATATAAGGTTTTGTCTTCTAAACTGCTGAAAATCGCTCAAATTTGAGTTAGACATAGAGAGTATGTCAATTTTTTCTAACGCTTTGCGCCGGATTCATCGTTTAGCTATAGTTTTTGCCTTCTAGCTCACTCAAAACAGCTCAAATTTGAGGTTTGACATAGGAAACATGAAATTTTTCCGCGCTTCGCGCCGTATTTATTGTTTATATAGGTTTTTTGTCTTCTGACCCGCTCAAAACCGCTCAAATTTGAACTTGACATGCAGAATATGTCAATTTTTTTCGGCGCTTGACGCAGAATTATTCGTTATCCGTATTGTTTTTCTCTGTAAAGCATAATGATTAAGTATAAAGGCAAGAGCTAAGAAATAATTCGTGAATTAAGTGATGAGAAATCAGCTTAAATCATAAATTTGCTGTATATCAATATGAGATAAAGTAAAAATTTTTTAATTTTTTTGTTGAAATTTTTCTTCACCGTTGTATAGAGCTCGCCGAGATACGTTCAAAACTGTCTTTATTTTCGCCTATCTCCTAATGGTTCTCGAGATATCTGGCCTCAAAAATTTTCGGCCCCCCCGAAATAAAATCCTGTATACGGGCCTGAGTATATGTAAGACATTTTGGTATGTATGTCATAAATTTACGTTACGGCGAGTCCATTTTCTCATTTTTTATTCCCTAAAAAGGCATTAAGTGAATTACATTTAGATTAAGTTAAGCTTTATTCGCAGGAGAATAATTCATTTATTAATTGAATTTTGTTTCATAATTGATCAATTAATTGATTGATTGATCTATTGAGATTCGAAGGACGCGGGTTTGAAGCCAGCAAGTTTTACTTTATGAAAAGTTTTTCATACGTAAACGACCAGGGGCGGATTCAGGGGGGGAGGCGAAGTGAATGATTCGTGAAATTCGAAATTCTTAGAAAAAAGCATAAAAGCGACATGAGGCCAAAAATTTCGAAAAATGTGCAAAACTCTGAGTAAAAAAAAACAATAATTACTTGATCAGCCACTTCGTCCGAAAAACAAACGGCCGTCAGCTTATAACCATTCTGAAGCAAATATTCGTTAAGCAAATAATTCAAAGCTTTTCTTTCGTGCACTTTTATCGTTTGATGAGAAGATTCTTCGAAAGAAGGAGAAAAAGCTGCACTGGTCGATTCGCCTTGCGAATGCGTTGCGACGGGTTCTAAAATTTTAAATAAAATCGAAAATAAAGCCAAACCTAGAAGCGAAAAAACTTGAAAAATTAATAATAATGATAATAATATAGTAATAAACAACAACAATGATGACTATAACTGAAAAGTCAAACCGTTGAAAACAATTTTATGCGAAGAAAGTTGGCAAAATTACTCGCTTTAGTAGCCATTTTGGCATTTTGTTATTTTGGCCCATTGCCAATTATCCCACCCCTTAAAACATCAATTACCCAATCAGAAACTATGAGCCGTTACATGCATGAAAATAACTATTGCCCGCTTGCCTGAAGCTGATGTGAGCTGATTTCGCAATTCCTTGATTATTTCATTCGATTTACGTAGCTCGAATTCCAGAACTGAAGCAAAACGGAGATTGAATAGCAGTCAATTATAAATATAAAAACAATATCTTGGATTACATGTTTAGTAAAGAGCGGAAAAGAGTAAGAATTAAAATTATGCAAATTAATTAATCAATAACAGTATCACTAGATACTATTAAATCTAAAAATAAACAATAATGATAATGAAGGTCATATTAACTAATTAATAAATTATTAAATAACAATATTAATAAAAATCAATAATAATAATAATAATAATAATAATAATAATGTAATAATAATATTAATAATAATAATAGTAATAATAATAATAATATTAATAATAATATTGTAATAATAATATTAATAATAATAATAGTAATAATAATAATAATATTTATAATAATATAGTAATAATAATATTAATAATAATGATAGTAATAATAATAATAATAATAGTAATAGTAATAATAATAATAATAGTAGTAGTAGTGGTAATAAAAATAATAATAATAGTAATAATGATAGTAATGATAATAATAATAATAATAATAATAATATATAATAATAATAATAATAATAATAATAATGATGATACTAGTAATAATAATATTAATAATAATACTACTACTACTACTACTAATAATAATAATAATAATATTATTATTATCAATAATAATAATTAATAAAACTTTAAGCAGTTTATAAAGCTGATTTGGTAATTCAAAATAATGAATGAGGAATCCCATAAAATGCGCTGCAGAATCAGACATCTAATGTACTGAGGATTAGAAGACAGTACTTTCCTAAATCAATAGAATTTCAGACCTTTTGCAATATTGCTGTTAATTTTCCGTGTAAAAAGTTTACTTCTTAATTAAAATCTGTTGAAAATTGCTTTTAAGTAAAACTAAATACGGAGAAATGCAAGAAAATTTTCTAAAAAAGATTGCTTCTAAACGGCTGATAAGTAAATTTACTTTCTACAAAAAAAATTAGGGTAATCGGTCTCAACTTTTACTGGTAGAAGGATTAGATATATTGACTAAAAAGTAAATGATGTCGGCCTAGTTAAACGTCGAATTTTCTATAATATAAATGTTCAAAATTTTAAAATATCAAAAAATTCCGAGCAGCCTAATTTTCATTTAGATATTTACCGACATATACTTTCTGATCGAAAAAAGGTTGACAGGATTTCGGCTTTTATCAAAAAATACAGACAACTAATGTTATTCATGGAATCCTACTTTTTAACGCTTTCGATAGGTGCATTTTAAGCGCAGCTTGAGAAAAGAAAATTTCGGTTAAGAGAGAAAACATTTAAATATATTAAAAAGCATGAGACGATAAAAATTCTAAAACGCATTAACATGAGAAAAAACTAAAATGCGTATTAGAATAAATAAATGCTAAAAAGAATCAAAGCTTTGGAAAACATGCAAATTGCAGCAAAATAAGATTTTTGATTAAATAGGTAAAAAGTTAGAAACTAATCTAAAATTCAGTACAATGAAACTCCAAATAGTATGGAACACATGGTAAGATCGCACAAAGTCGACGTCGTAATAGAAAGAAAATAAGTTGAGCTTGTGGTGAACCCATTGGCGCTCAGTCTTTTTTAAAGCTAATGCGTGCATTTTTCAATTAGAAAATACAAAACGTCTGGCTAGATAACGACAAAAATGCAAAAGTTGAAGAAAAACTGTCTCGCGAAAATTATCAAGCAATGGCAGGGCCTAAAAATTCTCAACAAAGTAAAACTGTGTAATTTCTACAATACGCTATCAGCATAATCAAGCCGTAAATCATGCATGGCTGACCAGCCAATTTCTCATCGTATTGCCGACCATCGTCCGAATAATGGCAATAGTCCAATGAATCCAACGTCTGAGCACTGGACGCCCTGGCTGTAAATATACACGAAATATTTCACGCGAATCCGCCATCCTAATTAATCGCAACGTATGCTAATAAGGGCGTGGAGGGGTATTGCCATATATGTAAGAGGGGAGACAGGGGGATACCCCACTCAAAGTCGGCCATCCCCTATCCCACCAAAGCCAAAAATGTTTGATCCCCCATTTTTTGGTAAAAATCGATTTTTTCACCGTTTTTGGCCAAAAATTAGAGTCCCTTTACCAAGATGGATCTGGGCACTTTCAGATGACTTGAACATTTTAAAATTCGACCCACATCGGCTTATACGTACCTTAAAAGTGGTTTTTCTATTTTTAAACTCAGCTTATTCCACATTAGCGACATTTCTTTGGTGCATTTTGACAGCCGTATATTAAGTATCATCTTGAATATGCCTCAGTCCACTTGAATATTTTATCTTTTCAGATAGCATGCAACGTGGTCCCACGACACAGTAAGTAAATTTGATAGATTAAAAAGACGTAAAGGATTATGGCTAGATAATGGCTTTGCAACAAACAACAGGGAAAACTGCAAAAAGGTTATCGGAAACTAACACTGATGATAAATCTAATTTTTTTAATAATATGCAACTGCAGCACAAGTGACAATAAAGAAATAAAGTCAGAAGATATAAGATCTTGGTGGGAAGGGTTGAGGTTTTCATCCCTACCCGCAAAATTTTTTCAACCCCTCCACCAGAAAACGCGGTTTTCTAAACGTTTCCAAAATTTGCAAACATTGGTAGAAAAGGTGCTTTTTAGGCGTTTTTAGCCAACTCTTTGCTAAAAGTGCAAAATTAGGCGCTTCGCGCCATATAATCATGTTTTGACTTATGCTATGCGTCAGAAGGATAGATCGTCAGAAACGCCGAAAAACTGTGCTTCTGATGCGTACCTATCATTTTGGGCTCAGAAGAGGCACTTTTAAATTCCGCCCTCCCTCCCTTCCACCCCAAGGATGCCCATGCTTATTTCTAAAATCTATTTGAAACATCAAATAACAGAATAAAATATTCACACTCACCAAGACCCGAATTGGTGGCAATATTGAAGCTAGTATCGTAAAGTCTGCCTTGACCATAGGCCTTATGCTCAAAATTGGATGGATTTGAGAAAAAGTCTCTGAGTCGTTTCGATTCTCTGCCCGATTCAATCAATTCCGTATAAAATTCGAGAGCCGTAAGCAAAAACCTCTCCTCGAGCAATCTCTTGGCAATAGCGTCCAAGTTATATTTATCAGCAACGTTTGCATTATTTAAATGCGTTGCTCGATTAACCGATTTCTGGGACGTAGCAGCAAGCTCCAAAGGCTTGTCGAAACTCTGAGACCTGCTCACTATTTCCGAATGCGAATGAAAAGGAGAAACGGGAGAATTAGTCAAAGGTGCCCGAGGGCTATTATCATTGCGCAGACTATTCGCACTCTGATCACAATCTACGCCTTCTAGGCTAGTTGAAAAAGGATTTTCGTCCAGCATAACCAGCCCAGGAAAGTTCGTTTTAATTGCTTTGCGAGCATAAATGCAATAACTGAATAATAAAAAAAGTAAAGCAAAAAAGAAAAAAACAGAAAAGGAGTAACGCAAAGCGAGAGGTCGGCTTAACAGCTACATAACGGTAGTCGTGATGATAAAGATCATTTACCGTGCTCGAAGTTAGTTTGATTAATTGAGCGCCGTTTCATTTGCAGAAAATTATCTGGACAGAAAATACATAGACAAATTGAGCTTAACATACCACACGGCAATCATTAAAAATTAATTTTTGCCAGTATAGAGCTGAAATCATTGGATTCTTTATGAATTATTTTTCCGAATAATTGATTACGCACATCGCTTAGAACATTTTTAGCAAATTGCATAATTCAAAAACAATTTTACTACTTAAAAAAATGAAGACAAAAGGAAGATCTATCCTTTATACACGAATTCTTTGCTGTCGTCTTCAAACATGGCCATTTAGATGTACATTGATTCATTAATAAGTCATTTACTAACTTTCAACCCTAAACAGTGTTTTTTGGTACAAGGTTCGTTTGTACAGGTACAAAGATGGTCCCCGAAAGTCTTTGTACATTTTTAACACAAATTTTTGTGTACTATAATGTAGTACAGTAGCAATTTTAGTGTGGTAAAAACAGAGTTGTTCGACTTTTGGTAGTGATTTTAGCTGATTTCTGGTCCTCTAAGGACAAAAATCACCGAGAATCGTCTTAAAACGGCGCGAGGCGCCAAAAAATTTGACATTTTTCCTTAAAAAATGCAATTTCTGCCATTTTAAAGATATATAGAACACACAATTACTCATTTCGGCGCGGAGCACCGAAAATTTTTGCGAATTTTAGACCTTTTTTGCAATTTTTGTTTTCCCAAAAATCTTTGCACATGTAAAAAGACGGTCCCGAAAAGTCTTTGTACATCGGGAAAAATCTTTGCCGAGTACAAAAAAACAGTGACCCTGAATCATATTGACTGAGCTATTTCGGTTGATAATAGGTATTATAAGAGTAGAGCATTAGAAGCTAAAGACAGTTTTTCAAGACGCTTGCTTCTCTCTGGCACCAGCACTTCGGTTTTCAAATAAGCTGTGCTGCTCAGCCTCGAGCTGACTGCCACCGCCATATTACTTCAGCATTCATGTAGGCAAGTCTTGGACACAAAATAAAGTTAGCCTAGGCACAGGATCATACGGAATCTACTCGCTTCGCTCGTTGCATCCCACTATTGAGAACAATTTTCAGCAGGGGTAAATGAATGCACATTTCTAATCGCACATGTAACGGCTCAAAATTGTGGGTGATGGTTCCCGGCCTATTCAGGGGTTGGGGTGGACGAAAGGGTAAATGACTTTTAATTTTTGGCCAAAAAGACAAAAAACCACCAAAAAAAATCAAAAAATTCAGTTTTTCTAATCGTGAAGGGGGTCAAAAATTTTCCGGCTTTTAGAATAGAGCCTGGGGCAAGGAACGACCGGGCGCCCGGTCCCAGTCCCGGCCAAACAAGGGCCGGGCCTCGGCCGGGCTTTTTAAAAACAGAATAAGAAAGATGTGTTGAGTGACGACAAAATTCGTCTTGTTAATATTAGTGTGATTATTTTGGAAATGATCTTGAATTAACTTCTCTGCAGCATTTAATCAGTTTTATCGAGCTTTCATGAAATCAGCGCCAAGGCAGGTCTGATTTTTCTCTTCACTGTATTACATCTGACATGTTTCAAGAAATAAGTCAACAAAAATTAAATGAGAATAAACGTAGATCAGCATAAAGTCAAGAGCTGCTGCTATTCCGATCTAGCACTTTATGTATATGAGCGGTCAATGCAGAAGCGATATATAAATAAATCTGTAAAAAATTTCAATAAATGGAATCCTCAGCAAGGATTACATTCCGGGAATTTAATACTTTAATGTTACATTGAAGCATTTATTCCTACATTTTCAGAGAATATTTCGAAAGAATTACACTTTCTCGAAAACAGCGAGTTGCATACTTCAGCAATTTCAGAGTTATTCTCGTAGAAATTTCCAAAGGAACAGCGCCTATTTGATCATTTCCCTATATCACAAATTTAAGAATGAATTGAAATTAATTAAGAAAAATAATGGGAAAAGAGAATAAAAGATTTTTGAATGAGACTAATATTGTGAAATTCAAAGTCTAGAATGATTCCTGACATCACTTTCGTCCTGTTTAAGAAGGTTTAGCGACAAACTTAAAAGCTTCATAAAATCTTGGCATAATCAGGAAAAATTCAAGAACAATAACATTTTATCGAAACTGTCAAGAAGCTCCATGCAAGCAGTGTGCTTGATAGAAAAGTTCCGATTATTCTCAGATCTCAATGATGTCTCTTAACATGCTTTATATCAATCAGCCTCATCGCTTTTCTGCACTTCAACTGTGAACAAAAAAATATTCGAGAAATTGCACTGACTGTTTAATTAGAAACCTGGTGTTTTTGTAAATTTTTAACGTGCTGGCAATCGCTCAATAGCTTTTTGAGTTACCAGGCAATTTAAGCAGCAAAAATTCATCAAAATACACATGCTTCTGCATCAGGCTACGATTATATAGATTCAGAACGGGGTTAGCAGTCTGCTTTAAAAACATAAGATGCAAATTGGGCGTTATAATATAGCTTGATTTTCACATTAACCGTTGTACTAAGTGAATGTACATGATTAACAGCTTAAAAGCACTGTACAGAAAGACTTACTTTATTGCTATAAAGGACTTACTTTTAATATCAAGAAAAGTTGCTAATCTTACATTAAAGCACAGCTTAATAATGCACCAAAATGTTGCAGGCAGTTGGTAAAAAACTATGTTTTTGGACAGCAACATGAAAAAACTAGTTTCATTTGCGGCTCAGAATGATTTTGCTATGAAACTACTAATTAGAAAGTATTTGAAACTATTTTAATAGTAATGCGATAGTATATGTACTATTTTGCTATTAAAAGCTGCAGTCGATTATTGAGCTTATAGATGGATATGCACATCGCAAATACACACACATACACACACACATATATATATACACACACACACACACACACACTTAATAAATGTATGACGTATACACGCATACCTATACCTACATAGTGTAACATACAATGAGGCCTGGTCCCGACCGAATTTTGAACCCGGTTATTCACTGCCTTGGGGATCCCCCGTTCCCCTTTTACATGTATGTTTATAATCCTAGATTAAAATATCTGGCGACCTATGTAGATATCTAATATAAATCGAATTTCAAAGCAGAAATAACGCAATCCTTATCTCACAAGCACAAATAATCAGTTGTTCACTAAGTACAGAATAACCAAAGAATTTTTAAAACATTATGTCTAACGTTTTGTTAGCAGACAGAATAACTCAATGCAGGTAATCTACAATTTTTATTTCAGAATGCGAGCTTTTCTACCGATCAAAATTAAGATTTTGAATTACGGCACAAAATATAATGAAAGCAAGAGACTTTGACAACATTGACATGACAAAGGATAAATAACTCACAAAGCTGATTGATTTTTTGAGTTTAGGGTGACAGGGTGACAGACAGCTAGAAAAATTTTTAACATCAATGCGTATGTAAATTATATAGATATACAAATTAATATAAATTTTAAGCACACTTTAGAAAATCTGTTCTTGTAGAATTTCGACTGGAAAATGAATAAGCATCCTATAGGCCAAATTGCAATGGTGACAGACGTAAGTTAAGCTCTAAGCTATTGGAATGAAGCTTAGAAGTTCACTCTGCTCATTCTGTGCAATGCATCCCATTAAGTCAGGCTCGGCTCTTTCCCTGACACCAATATCGAGTAAGCGTCATTAATAGACAATCTTCTAACACTGATTCACCCATAGGCAAAGAGTATGCACTCATATTTCAAAGTTTTACCGAATTGATCATTTCGATAAGAGATATATTTTTTTTTAAATAAAATTTACAAATATTTGCAACTGCATTAGAAGTATACATTGGTTTCAGAAACTAATCATAAGTAGCGCGTTAGCACCATACATGCACATAGGGTGTGAGGGGTTATTACCCCCCCTGAGGCTTCAGCCAGACAGGTACTGTCCAGCGATTTTGAGCTGATGGAACGTTTTTTGCATCACTTTTGAGGTCAAAAGCAGTAAAAACGTCAGAATTTTTCCAGCGCTTTGCACAGTACAAGACATTGCTATGTTAATGGGTATCCTGTTTGTGGAAGTGAGTATACTCAAAAAGTGTCCAAAATTGATAAATTTCTGCATTTTTAATGATGAAAGTGATACAATGCTGTCAAAATGGACTAAAAATGATGTCAAAATGGACTAAAAATGCTTTTTAAAATGCGATATTACCATGAATAAACGTTTTATAGGCTATTTTGATCATTTTGATTGTTAAAACAGCAACAAAATCGTAACTTTAAATTTACTGTTTTGGACTTTTGGAGATTTCAGCCCCCTCCTCTGCTGCTGACCCTGACCTTGTGCACCTATGGGGGCTGTGGGGTGCACATTTAGCGGAGGAGGGTCCCAGACAATTTGTAAATGGTCAGGTCAGCCCTTATAACTATGTTGTTTCATTGCCAGAGAAGGGGTTATTGGGGAAGTAGTTACTTTAGGAGTACCCAAAGGGAGGGGAGGTTTCATTGGGCATAGCATAAAAATTTGTAAATGTTCAGGTCAGCCTACATAACAATGTTGGTGCATTGCCAAAGGAGGCTCTATTGTGGGAGGGGGTAATCTTAAGTATCCAAGGAGAAGGTCTATTGGAGGTGATACCCCAAAAATTTGGAAATGGTCAGGTCAGCATGTAAAACTATATTAGCACATTAGCATAGGGTCTATTTTGGTAGGTGGTACTTTAAGGTACTGATAAGTCTCCATCGTAGGGGGTATCCTGAAATTTTGACAAATGGTCAAGATTGCCAGCTTAGGACATCATCAGAGGTGGGTCTCTTGGAGAGGAGGATACTGAGGGGTACCCAATGAGGGTTGTTCGCTGAAAATTTTTAAATGGTCAGGTCAGCCTGTATAACAATGTTGATGTATTGCCAGAGGAAGGTCTATTTAGGGAGGGACAGTTAGGTCAGTGTGCACAACAATATTGGTGCATCAGAGGAGGGTCTATTGTGGTACGGGAGGGGGTACTTCAGGGTGCTTAAGGCGGAGTCCCCATTGGGTGGAGGTATCTTGTCAATTTTGACAAATGGTCAGGATTGCCAGCAGGAAAACGCCAGGGCATTGTCAGATGTGGGTCTCCTGGGGAAAGGGGTGCTTTGAGGTACCAAGTGGGGGAGGGGGTCCCTAAAAATTTGTAAATGGCCAGGTCAGCCTGTATAATCAAGGCAGTAGGTTGCCAAACGAGGGTATATTGCAATAGGGGGTACTTATGGTTACCCAAGGGGGTTTTCCATGGATGGGGTATCCTGAAATTTAGACAAATGGTCACGTTTGCCAGCAGAACAACACCAGGGCATTGTCAGAGGTGGGTCTTATACACATGTTATAGTGGTGTATGATGCACTTATAGTATAAAAATTTCACACTCTACTGGAGATATCACGATCAGTACATGTTATTTCTGTTGAAACTTGAATTTCCTTCCTTCAGTGAAGCATTTTAGCCAATTCTGAAGCCGATTTTGACAATAAAAACTATAATTTATCAATTAGCGCGAAGCGCCAGAAAATTTTGAAATTTTAGCCCTCTAAAACGCATTTTTGCATTACAAAAACTAACCGAATCCGTGCAGAAGATAGGGATTTCCAATTGTAGTGAAGTTCAAGACCAGACTGTCGATAAAAATGCTGCAATTGGCGGGGCGGCTAAAGGATTAATAACAAGTACCTAAGAATTAAATCAATTCGGGCTAAACTCAAGAATATGGAACTTTTAGAAAAGGAGCAAAACGAATATGGAATGCCAAAATTTTATTGCCAAAATGGTAGAACATGATAAATTAAAGCGCGAAAAAAATTTGGTGAAAATCTGAGCTATACTTGCAAAGTTGCAGGCAACTCCTCTATGTGAGTGTTGGGTGGGACGATTAAACGGCTCGATCCAAGGACTTACACATTTGTCAGAAATAAATAATATGGGCTGAAATTACGAGAGGAAGCATAGCAATGAAGGAGAAGAAAGAAAAAAGCGCGAAAAGCTCTTTGAAATTTTAAAAAACTTAAAAAATTTTCATATTTTTTGCATGTTTTTTTCGGTTTTACTTGACAAGATATACAAAAATCTAAGTTTTTGCTTCTATTTTACTTAGGCTTAGGCTTAGTATATCTGAATAGGTGTTTTAAGCTGCTTAGGTCGAGGTCGCTCCCACTCAGGTCGATGTATAGATGCTTAGGTTGATGTTGAGATGCTTATCTCGATGTATAGATGTTCAGTCAGGTCGATGTATAGATGTTTAGGTCGATGTATAGATGCTTAGGTCGATGTATATATGCTTAGGTCGATGTATAGATGCTTAGGTCGACGGAAATTGGGTATCTGCATGTGATTTTGCATTCAGCTGTTTGAATCTTCAAATACTTAGGTCGAGAAGATGCTTGCTTAGGTCACGAAGAGGCTAATTAACGAAACCCACAGCTTTTGTAATATTGATCATAGACAGATGAAATTTTTTTCCGCGCTTTCTTTCAACATGTTCTAAGTACTGAGCGAAAAAATTCGCTTTTTCTGAAGTTTATTTCTTAGTATTCTGGAAAACCATATTCTTAAGTTATCTCAATTCGGCGCGAAGCGCCGAAAAATCTTGAAATTTTTGCCTCTCTAAAACATTACAAAATTTTTCCACAAATGCCAACCACGCCCAAAAATTTTTTCCCATTTCCCAAAATTTTGGTTGACAGATAGACCAAAAAGTAGGAAAAAAACGGCGATCGGCTGTTTGCACGCCCGTGCAGCATTTTTTTCCCCAGCGATTTGGTTGACATTATAGACCAGACCCAAAATTTTTTTCCACTATTTCCGACCTTTTTCCACCTTTTTTTGGAGGTCTAAAAACATTAAAAATAGAGCGCCTGGGTTTAAAAATCAGTGTTTTTTTAATAGAAAATCCGGAGTTTATGAAGAATATGGTGTGAACTGATTTTGCGCCATTCCGGCAGAACTGCCATACAATTGCGCAAAAACGATACTTTGTGTCACTAAAAGACGCGGAAAAAAATAATAAACCAAATCCATACAAAACTCACAGAGTTACGGTACTTCAAACATCATACTTCGACATTCATTCACCATTTTGAGCCACTTTAAGGAATTTTAGCAGTTTATCAAAGCTTTCCAATTTTTACTAATTAATATTTTCCTGCCATTTTCCAAGGTCGCAGATTACAAAAAATTAAGTTATATACTGCGTGGAAACCAAGATTAAAGAAATTTTTTTTGTAATTTTTGCCCGAATTTCAAGAAATTTTTTTAATTTCACTATTTTTAGCATTGTTTACATCCATTTAAAGATTTCTACTTAAATACGATTCAAACAACATTTTTGGATTATCTTAAAGTTCCAACCATTTGAAGATTCAAACAGTGGAATGCAGAATAACATGTACCCAACTTAGGTCGACCTAAGCATCTATACATCGACCTGAGCATCTATACATCGACCTAAGCATCTATACCTCGAACTAAGCGGGAGCGACCTCGACCTAAGCAGCCGAAAACACCTTCTCAGATAAACTAAGCCTAAGCCTAAGCGTAATTTAAGCAGAAACTTGAATTTTCATATTATCTAGACAGAAAGAACATACAAAAAATTGTTTCTTCAAATTTAAAAATTTTTAAACAAATTTTTTTTTCCGTTAAATAAAAGTTATTTTTTCGTAATCAGCGACCTTGAAAATGTCAGATACATATGTTTTCAGCCCAAATTCGGAACATTTTTGGTAAACTTTAAAACACCTCACTTTAATGTAGCTATATCCTGAGAAACTCTATCTTCACCAATATTGGTCCGTTTTTCATAAAAATTTTTTCCGCACTCTCCTTATGCATGTCCTCCTCATTTAAGTCAATATCGTTCCTTTCCACGTAGGTACATCTGCAAGTTTTCCGTTCACACCATATAGTAAAGTTTAGCCGAAAATCCTATGTACACATCCAATAGCGGTGTTTGATGCACTTTGTTCAAAAATTTCGCGCTCTACAAGAAATATCACGATCAGTATACGTTATTTCTGTTGAAACTTGAATTTCCTACCTTCAATAAAGCATTTTAGCCAATTCTGAAGTCGCTTTTGACAATTAGGTAAAACTATAATTTATCAAATGGCGCGAAGCGCCAGAAAATTTTGAAATTTTAGCTCTCTAAAACGCATTTTTGCATTACAAAACCTAACCAAATCCGTGCAGAAGGTAAGGATTTTCAATCGTAGTGAAGTTCTAGACCAGATTGTCGACAAAAATGCTGCAATTGGCGCGGCGCGGCTTCAAGATTAATAACAAGTAAGAATTAAATCAATTCGGCGCGAAGCGCCAAAAAATTTTCGAAGTTTTACCTCTCTAAAACGCATTTTTAACATTACAAAAATTTTCCACAAATGCCAACCAATTCCAAAAATTTTTTCCATTTCCTAAAATTTTGGTTGCCAAATAGACCAAAAAGTGGAAAAAAACGATGCGCCCGTGTCGTTAGCATCAGTCTCCCAGTCTACTGATCAATACAGTAATATATTATCCCTTAATAGTGTGCAAAACAATAAACTTGCGTACATAATATTTGGATTGTGCGATATTAGTAAACATACCATTGTTATACTGTTAGTGTGTTAATTATTTTAATTCTTTTAATCAATACCTTCTAATGTTATTGCGTTCAACATTTTATTAATTTGGACCGTCATGATTTACGTTTATTGATTGAAAATTTACTTTTGTAAGGACAGTAAAAGTTGTTGCTTGCTTATCTTTCTGCGAAGAGCTACAATATATTAATGTGCACACCAATTTAGGTACTGTAGGTATCTTGGTACAGTAAATCGAGTTTTACCGACTTATGTGCAGCAGCGGAAAACATCAAACAAATACCTAGACGTCTAAACTTATAGGTACATAGGTAACATATACGTACGATAGTCTGTTTCATTAATCCGAGAACTTATTTAGTAAATCTTTCTGGAGGCTTCAGTAACTCCTTCTTATTGACTGTAGTTCATTCGTTATGAGCTCGCTGTTGCTGCATAGAAGGGGAAAATTTTTCAGTAAAAAGTTTTAGCGGTATAATTTATCGTTGTCTTCCAACAGATCATCCAACTTGCTTGCAGAAAAAAATTGCGCATTCAGTTTATCTTAAGTTGACAGTTTAAACAGAATAGACTAATATTTTAAGAAGCGCCGCGAACTTCCGCATAGCTCAGTGTTAGGACGTTCGCTTGACGTCGAAGCAGCTTGGGTTCGATTCTGCCGCTAGCTTTTAATTTAGCGCGCTTACTGTTCAGAGGCGTAGCCAGGATTTTGTTTCGGGGGGGGGGGGGGGTTAAACAAGAGTTTTTTAAGACTACTTTTGCATTGAATGCCAGTAACGTTATGTATAGTAAAACAGAGTTTTTTCGACTTTTAGTAGTGTAGCCCAGTGTTTTTTTTTGTTCAAGGTCCGTTTGTACATGTAGAAAGATGGTCCCCAAAAGTCGACACAAATTTTTGAATACTATATGGTACGGTAGCGAGTTTAGTGTGGTAAAAACAGTTGTTCGACTTTTTGTAGTGTATTTTAGCTAATTTCTAAGTCTCTAAAGGCAAAAATCAGTAATAATCGTCTAAAAACGGCGCCAAGCGCCGAAAAATTTGACATTTTTTCTTTTGAAATGCAATTTCTGCCAGTATAAAGATATTTAAAACAGACAATTACTCATTTCGGCGAGAAGCGCCGGAAATTTTCACGAATTTTAGACCTTTTTTGCAATTTTTGTCCTCCCAAAAATCTTTTTACCAGTTCGAAGACGGTCCCGAAAAATCTTTGTACATCGAGAAAAATCTTTGCCGAATATAAAAAACACTGATGTAGCCTAGCTAATTTATGGGTTTCTGACGATCAAAAATACAAAAAGTGTAAAGCAGCTCTAAGAGCCAGAAATTTTTGGAATATCTACCATTTTCATGTTGAATTTACGGCCTTTCTATTGACAAACATTTCGGAAATTATAAGTAGCGCAAAGTGCCGAGAAATTTAGTCATTTTTAGCGCCCTTAAAATTTTGTAGCTCGGTGAATACCAATAGTCTGAAAGAGCAGAAAATTGTCAAATTTGTACAAAACAATTTTGACAGTTCAAGCTTCTAACAAAAAAACTGCGAATGACTAACTTTGTCTGAAAATATTTTGAGTGATTCAGACTTTTAAACGCAATGCTGGAGCTTTACAAAAAGAAAGAACAGTAACTGGCGGCGCAATGCGCCGTAAAATTTTGACGTTTTTGCACTTCAAGCTCAATTTTTATCGCTTAAATCATACAAAAAAGACAAATTAATGCCGGCGCAAAACGGAGAAAATCTTTCAGAAATTCCCAACTCTTTTACCTGGCTCGTTCTCCCTAAAATCTCGTTGCATGTGTGCAACGAGATTTTACGGTTGCGGGGGTCTAAGATGGCGCGCTAAATGTTCCCAGCGGGGTCGGGAGCAGAGCCCCGGAAAATTTTGTAGAAAACGCATTTTAATGTTAAATAGACGTTAAAATTCTCGCGAAATCGGCCAAATCTCGGTTCTGAATCAAGCAAGCCCAAAAACACTTAAAATTGATGAACTTCTACATTGCACAAAACTTCTGAGCTGAAATGCGTTTTTTACCTCTGCTAATTACACAGCGCAGCAACGGGTCGCAGCGCAGCCAGCAAGATATAGAAAAATGTATCAATAAGATGCAGTTCAGATAACAGGGAATGCGCAAAAACATAAGAAAATTTGGCCATTCCTTTCATTTAAAATGTGATTGTGTGTCCTTGTAAAGAAAGGCAAACAAAGCAAAGAATAGACAAATTGTTACACAGAAGACGAACAAAGCAGAGAATAGACAAACTGGTACACAATCATTTTCGCACTTTTACTATCAGGCTCAACAAGCATGCGCAGTTCCAATCAACGAACAAATAGTGCATTAAATTACTAAAGTGATGTGAAGTGCTGGATCATTTTAGCTGATTCAAGCTTTTTAATTCATTAGATCACAATAAATAATAATGACTCGGCGCGAAGCGCTGGAAAATTTTGTCGTTGTTGCCCTCTTGAAATCAGTTTTCTGGACACGCATTATTGCAACAGACAAATCAACAATATTTCTGAAACAAATTTCGGGAGGGATGTGCCCCCACGCCCCTGGCTACGCCTATGTTACTGTTATGTATATCCCAGCTCTTTTTAAATGCCTGTTAAATTTATATAAGCAGGCTAGTGTATTCAAAATGGAAGCATACCAGCCGCTCGCCCTCACTGAGCTCATCTGTTGAATGAATTACAGTAAATGATCTTACGCTTTCCGTAGCCTAAAATAAAATTTACTGAAAAATCTCTCGAAAGGTACATACCTACATATGTACATATGTTATTCGAATGTATGCAGTAGGTATCGGCTTTATACATATCTGTACTCAAGGCGTGGATATATGTACATATATGGCAAGACTTATATATGTATGTGCAGCTTGAATAGATACAGTAGGTATTTATAGTCTGGTTCATTTGAGTACATTACCCGACGCACATTGCGATTATAGCATTGATATGATAATTAATTATCGTTACCTCTGACCTCGATGTTGATGAAAAATGCTTCATATTTATGCATCGTCGTTTTTAGTGTAACCTGAGAGATTTTTCAGTTTAAAATGCGAAGATCGCAAAATCTAATGAAGACCATACTCCAAAACATATCTCATTAAAAAGAGCATCCAATTTTCTATCTATTTAGAGAGAAAATGCTAACTATCCTGAAGCAGTAAAAAATTATAAATCTTATTTTGTGAAAAAACGCACTTTTTCCATTACAGTAATTATAGTCTGTTTCATTTAAATTTACGGTTTTCTTTGAAATTTTTTGCAAGAATTTGGGCAACAAAAGCGGTTTAAACTTTGGATGCAATAACGCGGCTCAAAAACTGGCTTAGCGTCGATCAGTGACTCGACATCGTGTAGAATATCATATTGATTTTGTATTAGTTTGAAACACTTTGTAGTCACTTTAAATTTTTTTTAACCTCATAGCTATATGAAACATATGTACTATAAAATGGCAGCCATATTGAACTTTTTCTTTACTCATCTTAACTAAACAAACAAGTAGTCATTTAAAAGCTCTTTCTTTGCTTTTTTTCAAAATGCGCATAATTGTTGAATTATGTATGTAAAGTAGTTAGATAGCTACAGCTTGTAACTGCGAGAGTTACACGTATAGGCGAACTTGCCTTAGCAGTTCGCGGTAGCCATCACATAGCCAATACTAGTAGCTATCTACGATAGTGCACTGTGGGCTATGCCTTCGGTCTTCCCACTTTTTCCCCAATTTTCAATAATAAAAAACAATAAGATACTTGTCCGGTAGCATAGAGTTAAGTGTATGATAATAGTAATTGTTTCATGCATACCGCTTGTGTAATCGATAACATTCGATCTGAGATAAAAGTGTATCAGTATTACGTTAATTTGATCTTTGTTTATTTTACTGTAATGGTCTCTTGAGGCCAATGTAGTTAGTGTTGTTGGCAGTCTGGTTGGCCACCGTACGATTGTATAGTCGCGTACGTTTTCGTTTTTCTTTTGCATTATTTTGCTGTCCGGCTATAGGCCGTGGATTCTTCGTTCGAAATAAATTAGAGAAAACCTACCCAGGGGTTTTTGGATATACCGAGGGTTAGGTCGGCCATTCCCACGTCGAGGATTTCAACTCATCAGAGTGGACGGATAGGTAAATCCCATATGTTTGCTTATTCTATTTGGAAATCTTAATTCATTTCTCAAACCAAAAATTGATCAAAAATATTATCTAATCTTTAAGGATGATTGATCAGAGTAGAGCTCGTTGTTGTTGTTTTCATAGTCTATTGTGCTACACGTATTAGGAACCAAAAACATTTCGAATCAGGCACTGATTAGAAAATAAGTTAAATATTCAACTTGAGCTTTGAGATAGGTCAACTGACCTCCGCGGCAAATTCCGAGATTAGGTAGGTAGCCTTAGGTCTTAGGGCGTAGCTGCTGAGATCACCCGACGAGAAGCAGCCAGCAATATTAGGGCTGAGGGGATCGAAGCCGTAAGGTCTGTAAGGGTCCAAAGATCGAAAGCTATCCAGGGCTGCGCGATCGGGGCCAGCGCTAAGTGCAGACTTAAGTACCTACGTACCTAAGTAACTCTCGAAGGCAAATACACCCGTCCTATGTCGATTCATGTATACATAGGGCGGCTCTGTATTTACACTGGATAGTTCCCTCTTTTAGGCTGCTAGCTACAGCCGAACTGATCAATCATCGTAAAATTATTTTTTGATCCAAAAATTATTATTTTGGCCATCTAAAAATGTGTAACATTTCGTTCACCTTTGTTGTTGTATCGACCGCGATCGTGGCAGTGCGCAATTTAAGTAAGCGTCCGTGGTAAAGATTTTGTGTATCGTGGTAAAGTCATCGTTATTTTTCTATTTCCGTCGGATCTCTATCGACGAAGGCAGCTCTCACGCTTGCATTTTTCTATAAACGTCGACCCTCAGGCGACGATTCATCATTTTTCTCTCTCGGTAAAGACCTAGGTGACAAAAGTCTTTACCTACCTGTTTTTCTAACCACGTACACTTTCTTGCGCTTTAGGCTTAGTCCTACCTGTTTTCAATCGTTACAAGTAAGGTATATCTTACTTCACGATAAGCTGAATACTATTCACGTGAAAAAACCTGCTTTTTGGATCGACGAAGGCAAATTCGAAACATTTATTTTAGGCAAAATTTCGACGTACTGAAATTTATTTTGAGCCAGGTCATATTTTCGACAATTTTGATACCTAAAAATGGCAGGAAAAAAGGTTTTGCGGACACCGCTCGCAAATTGAAAAAACCTTCTACCCCACCTACGTCATCTCGCCAATTACCACCGCGCCTGTCGACTCTAATAGCGCGAGTAATTCTGCGAGTAATGACACAAATACAAAAGACGTAACTAGTAAGGTGAATAATGATAAATTACTCATGGCCTACTAAATGCCGCGAGCAATACACAGTCTGAAGATGAACTGTTATTGACTACCGTGTGATCACGCATTAATCAAACTTCGATAACTAGATCGGACCCTAATATCGATAATTCATCAAATCATGCAATGATTGATAATGCATCCACTCTTAATACGGCAAATAATCCTGAAACCAGTTCGGAGCGTGAAAATCCTGATTCTGACGTAGAAAGTAATCATAGTCATTGCATAAATGCCAGCAAGTGAGCGTGCTAATCATACGTACGGGCAAACGTATACAAGAAAATTCTGGGGGGGGTGCAAGATTTTTTTGAAGGTCGAAAAATGGCCTTAAAAATGGTGGTATGGCGACAAACGCACCATTTTTCGACGTTTCTCATCCAGCTTGCACTATCCATTGGCAGCCGAAATTGCGGGAAAAAACGAAAAACGTTTGCAAAAATTGAATCTCTGGGGGGGGTATTTTGATTTCAGGGGGTATTTTGGTTTTCTGGGGAGTGCATACTTCCCCCAAAGGCGCCACGCCCAGGTCAGTAGGTGCTATTGCTAATATGACTAATGATCTTATTTTAAAAGCTCTTCTGAGCTGTTCATTTGC
This sequence comes from Mermis nigrescens, assembly GCA_036768485.1. NCBI lineage: Eukaryota > Metazoa > Nematoda > Enoplea > Mermithida > Mermithidae > Mermis > Mermis nigrescens. The sequence continues at coordinate 3,872,413 of JAVLUZ010000141.1, read as the reverse complement.
AATTTTTGGACCTTTCTACGCGTGTTGATCAAGATAAAAAGGAAAATGCGGATGAAATGCGTAAACTGCATCTGGAGCTCAGCACTGTGCTTAAAAACCCCAACCAGTTTTGAATCACATAGAGAATCAATTCATCTGAGCGCACACCACGCAATTGAAAGCGGCGCAAATTTTTCTGCGATTTGATGCGCTAAGTGCGAATCGTGTGCAAAGTACGCGTCGTGCATCTTCGCTGTTGTCCACTGGCAAGAGCGCATCATTCACGCTGCACCTTCGGAAGCTGTTTCCTGAAAATATCGCTCAAAATTGTTACGAGTCGCGCGCCTGAGATATCTAATTTTGTCACCGAATACCTTTAAACACGGGTTTGCAAATCGGTGCAGAAGTCGGGTTTTTCGGATGTCATACCTACGATTTCGCAGCTGTCGGTGCCGATTTCGCATGGCGTCGCTGATCTTGGCCTTCGCTGTCCTTGAATCGTAATGCGCCTTCTTTCGTACCTAATTCTTTGAATGTGAACTCGCAGCAGCAATTAAATCCACCTACCGCAGCAATACTTTCCACCACAAGGAGAAGCTCTTCCAAATACAATTACATACCTAATCCCGCCGATGACGGAAATACCACCTCAATGATCCTATTTTGCGTTCTTCTAATGTCAAAATGCAACCTGTTGAGATAAATTTATCTGGCACTAACAACGAACCTACAAATTTACAAAATGAATCTTGCGCCTCTACCTAGAATCATCTAGTAGGAGAAGACATGCCAAATTTTCTGATGAAAGCTCATCTAATAGTTAGTGATCTGCCTCACTTGCCAGCCGTCAGCTACGCGTCGCAAAAAGTAGATTGCGCAGATGTCGTCATTGCTGTAGTTCAGATTCTTCGTCTGAAGGCTCGCGTGGTAGATCGCATCTTCAGCTGATTCGCTTGAATCGTGGACCATTTTTGACACAAATGCAAATTGCAATTGCTTCAACAACAAATTTTTTGATGGAGGTAAAATGGATATAAAAGCATATTTTGCAGAATTTGAATTGCTTGCCGATACCTAAGATATTGACCTGCAAAGCTGATCCAGTTTAAAATTCGCAACTGGATTTCTTGATCCCTATGCTATGCGTTTATACTGTTCGTTACCTGCTGATATACAACAATCTTATTTCGAAAATGAAACAAGGGCTAATAATCGAATTTTGTCCAACGGACACCAGTGCAGCTCTTTAATTGTTTTTTGAATCATAAACAGCAGCCTAACAAATCGGTTGAAAGCATTATCTCTCCTCTTTTTTTTTTTTTTTTTTTTTTCTTTGCTTTTCGCGAAGGAGTTGAGTAAATCTGATCCTTATCTTGAAGTTGATTCGCATCGTTTCAATAATTTAGTGCGACATCAGTCAAAGGAAGGTTTATTACCGCACATTTCGAAAGAGGCATATCATAAAAAGCCTAGAGCGTCATTAGCTGAATTTTGGACAATGCGCTAAGCGCTGAATTTGCTAATAAAAGAATTTGAGGATAAAAAGGCAGTAACTTCTATATGTATCGGTAACGGCAGCTGCTCCCGTCGAGCGGCGCTGACACCTATAGAGTGCTCCTCGCGCATCCAGCCAAAATGAGTTCAGGTCAGCCATAGCACATAAGAACGTTTCATCGCTCGTCACGTGCTGAGAAACCTGAAAGCTCCTTTCGTAAATATTGCACCTTTTGCCAGCGCGTGGGTCGCATTGCCGAGGAGTGTTTCACGCGTCAGAGGCAAGAAGCGTCTAGTAATGCTAAATCATAATGCGCAGTCTGATCGAAATAAATAATTCTATGGCTCGCAATTGCAGCCAGTCGTGTTCTTTTTTGCGCCAAACACTGCTAGCCATCGCGGCTTCGAATTCGCATAAGTGAGACATCGATCTCAATCACGACGTCGTAACTCTAGTCAAACATCGTTCATCTAACTGTGAATAATGATGATCGCTTTGAGCCTAAGCAAACACGATCGAATTTTAGGCAAAATCGTAATGATTATTGCCAAAACTCGCGTGCTAATTATCAAAATTCGCATTCACGATAATCGTTATAATAATCAAAGCGCGACAAAATACACCTTTTGTGCGAATTCCCAAATGAACAGCGTGGTGCACGCTACAGCTCAAATTACCGCAGCGACAACAATCTCAATCGCCCGTATGTCACATACTCCGCGGGATAACCAAGCCACCATGAATGTGCCCCCACCGCAGCCAACCCTTTATGTACATCTCCTCCATGATGTAAACACGGTTGAGGCGTCTTGTATTAATTCATGGTTCAGTAAAAAAGAACTTCGAAGAAGTTCTATAGAAGCTCGATAAAGAAATTGAAGAAGTTCTATGAGAAGTTCGATGAAGAGCTTTGAAGAAGTTCTACATGAGGATAGTCCGATAAAGAACTTCGAAGAAATGCGATGGAAGATCATGTTTAACCTTGAAGAAGTTTCTATAGAAGTTCGATAAAGAACTTCGAAGAAGTTCTATAGAAGTTCTGATAAAGAACTTCGAAGAAGTTTCTATAGAAGTTCGATAAATAACTTTGATCGAAGTTCTATAGAAGACTGTCGAGCTTCGATAACACGCTAATCGAAGTTCGAATAGATGCTTAATAGAATTTCGATAGAATGCACTCCGAAAGTTCGTCTAACTTCGAGACGAAGTGCTGCAAATCTAAAATAGAACTTCGATGTTGTGCAAATCGAAGTTTTTGGCCTCAAGTTCGACAGGCCTTTTATAGAACTTCAATAGTAAGCAAATCGAAGTTCGACAGATCTTTTACAGAACTTCAACTAACATGCAAGTCGAAGTTCTAAGAGACCAAAAAATGAAGTCATAGAACTTTGAGTGAGCAAATAGCAAGTGATCCATTTTAATTTTTAATAGGTACCTAAGTTACCTGTAGCTCCTCGATCCGTCGCTGCCTGCGTTGAATAATAACCTTGAATTGTATTTATTTTCGGTATCCCATTTCCGAGTCATGTGAAACAGACTATAGAGTAATGCATGCGCCTACATAATTTATGCTCATCTTTATTGGCGATAGCATGACCTTGCACTCATCTGTTTAGCGACCCAAAAGACGCTTTTCTATAGGCACCTTACTAAAACGATTCTCGCTAAGAAAAGAGATCTACGACTTGACTTGATTGACATTTGGAAATCCAGAAAGATGTTTATTGCAAGAAATGGAATAAGGCAAAGCTTTTCTGCAAGCAGAAATCGATAAAATCAAAGCTCAGACTTATGTTTAAATCGAGCTTTTCTAATCTGAAATTTAATTTTGTCATTTTCAACCAAATTTTACAGGTATAAACAAAGCAGCACAATTGCGAATTAAATGAGCGATATTTTTTCAATTTATAACTCTGGTTCGAATGAAGGAGCTTTTTCTAATTTTTAGTCTTAGCTTTCAATTCTGGAAATTTTACGACAATTTTAATTTAAAAAAATTGTTTTTGCGCGGCAAATTATATTTAAAAATGTAATAACTTTGAAATTTGTATTGAACTTTTAATTTTAAATGCTCTTTAAAATATTAACAATTTTTTAAATGAAGATGAAAACAACGTGTGGTATAGTCGGTTTGATGCAAGTTCGGTCGTTTTAAAACTATTTCCGTCACTGGCAGATTGCGATTATAGCATTTATCTGATCTGATGTATAATTATCGTGATCCTCGGCTTAGTGTCAATTGAAATTCTCAGAATTTATGCACGAAGTTATAAGTGAAACAGACTAAGTACTTACATAGTTTACGAAGCTGACATGCGCTATGCAGTAAGAAATATGCATGGTATAGATAATTAATGAGCACAGCTTTTTTGCACTTTAAGTATAGGTACCTATGTAATACGGCTCTTTACCATGCGTGGGCAGGAAGAAAATTCTGGGAAGTTGCAAGATTTTTTTGAGAGGTCGAAAAATGGCCTTAAAAATGGTGGTATGGCGATAAAAACACCATTTTTCGACGTTTCTCATCAAGCACTATCCATTGGCATCAAAAAATTGCGAAAAAAACGAAAAAAATTTTCAAAAATTGAATTCTGGGGGGTATTTTGGTTTTCTGGGGGGTGCATACCCCAAACCCCCACGCCCAGGTGTGCTCTTTACTGTGTGTATGCGACGCTAAAAGCGGCATGAGCGCACACTATGCTTTATATCATTCCCAGTGCTTTAAGTCGTTCGTGCCTAATAATGGGCTTGAGGTTGGCTGCTTTGACAGAAATCTATCCTACTGTAGTTCCATGTATTTGAGGACGAGGTCAACATCACAAACCTACATACACGCACTCCATGCAGGAGTGCGTATGTGCACACTCCGTGCAGGCACCCCGCTAATAAGGCATAAATTGTTTCATCCCGATTGGAGAAAAAATCTGTTTTTCTTCCTCAAAACGTAGTATGATGGCAGGGCCTAAAGGTATAGTCTACAAAACGGAGTTCTGGAATGAAATTGGGAAACTTTATTCAGGTAGCCGAATTTTAATTAATTGACTGAATTAGAAAAAGGATGGGTATACAATATGCGAGATAATCAGAAACAAGATGGAAAAATCAAATTTTTATTTCATTGTTTCGTGAACTAGGCGAAATTAAATTGAAATAAAAGAAAGTCAGCACTCGAGAAAGTGTAGGCTGAAAATTTTTCGATATACGTAGGTGCCTGATTTTCGGTTTTTTTACAAATGTCCTCAATTTAAAAACAACTTTAGAATAAATATGTCTTTACAGAATAATTATGTTGAATTTTTTACAATCAAATTCAATTAACAAAACATTTTCACTGTTTTAACATGTGTTTTGAACCTTTACTGCTTTGCTTTATGATTTTCCGAGTCTTATCAATTAGTAAAAATTGTTCAATTAAATACATTACGTCGACATGGATGCATTAAATGAATGAGAACATCGGCTAATTGGCTTGACTACGAATACAAATGCCCGTTCGTTAGGTTGGGTTCCTAGCAAATATCGATTCTTGCCTTTCATATGAAAATTTTTACCCGCGCGTAAGTCGGACGGACTGTGTGTTCTGTCCGTTTGACCATCAGTATAGCATCTTGCCTTAAATAAGTATTGCCTACACATGCCACGCCCACGATGACATGTTTAATGACCCCTGCCCTATCGTGATGTCCTTCCTACTCGCCATTGTTTGATTCAACTCATAAATCAACTCAAGCGCACATTCATGATTTGCTATACAGTGTAATACTAGCGAACGAGATGTCGCCATACCTGGGCATGGCGGGTTTGGGGTATGCGTATGCACCCCCAGAGGGTGTGCGTATGCAACCCACGAAACCAAATCAGGGGGTGCACGGTATGTGGCCACCTCCAGAATTTTTTTCATTTTTGCCGCAATTTTTTTGTGGCCAATGGATAGTACTCGATAGAGAAACGTGTTTTTTTCCGTCATAACACCAAACACGGGCGTGGGGCGGGGGTAGGGAAAGGGGTATGCACTCCCCCAGAAACCAAAGTACCCCCAAAATTCAATTTTCGAATTTTTTTTTGTTTTTTTCCGCTATTTTGTGATGACAATGGATAGTGCTTGATGAGAAACGTTGAAAAACGGTGTTTTTTCGCCATACCGCGCACCCCCCAGATTTTTTGACCTTCGAAAAAATCTTTCACCCCACCAGAACTTTGGTGCCGCCCATACCTGTGAGTGGAGGGGGTTTGGGAGGTATGCACCCCCGAGGAACCAGAATACCTCTCCCGAATTCGATTTTTGAAATTTTTTTTGTCTTTTTCACAAGTTTTTGATGTTAATGGATAGTTCTCGATAAGTAACGTTGAAAAATTGTTTTTTCCGCCATATAATTTTTTTGACCTTTGAAAAAATCTTGCACCCCACCCCCTCCCAGAACTTTGGTGGCGCCCACCTTTGGTGGTCGCTACACAAAACGAAAAATAAAATTAGTATGGACATTCAAGTCTAAACATTTTCAATCAAGTGCAAGAGCTTCAAAATGCGATTGTGATCCAGAATTTATAATTCAAACCAAACATTTAGAAATTGATTTTAATCTGATATCAGAAGTCCAGACTTGACACTAATGAACTAAATACTTAATTTAGCTTTTTAAAAACAATATTTTTCCAAATTTTTCGTATCTAAAATTAAAATTCAATATGAAGTTCAGATTTAATACATTTTTGATAATATAATATACGTGCAAAAACAATTTTTTAAAATTTTTGAACTCAAAAGATTTTTTGAGGGATCATAAAATTAAGCTAAGACTAAATATTAGAAAAGAGCTCCTTCATTTGAACCAGCGTTATAAAATTTGGAAAAATATCGCTCATCTAATTTTAGAATTTAAATCGCAATTGTGCTGCTTTGTTTTACAAGTACCTGTAAAGTTTGGTTGAAAATGACTAAATTAAATTTCAGATCAAAAATCCTCGATTAAACATAAGCGTGAGCTTTGATTTTATCGATTTATGCTTGCAAAAAAGCTTTGCCTTCCATTTCTTGCAATTAAACACCTTTCTGGATTTCCAAATGTCAATCAAATCAAGTCGTAGATCTTTTTCTAGCGAGAATGTTTTGAAGGTGTGTATAGAAAAACGTCTTTGGGTCGCTAAACAGATGAATGCAAGGTCATGCTATCGTCAATAAAGATGAGCATAAATTATGTAGGCGCATGCATTAATCATAGGTAGCGCGATAGCGCTACCTATAACTATACTTGGCCATCCTTTTTTCTTATATGTTTTTCACAG
>JAVLUZ010000141.1:3749681-3865556 GCA_036768485.1 Mermis nigrescens | reverse complement strand
TCCCGGCCCAAGCTAACTCCGAAAAACTTATCACTACTGCCGGACACACAGGTCGATGCGGTAGCTTAACTAAAACAAAATCACCTGGTACATATGCGTACTTTTCGGCAATGAGATCCGAGTAGGGCAGACTTTGGGGCGGGTAAGAGGCGATTACGATGCACTACGTGTTCTATTAAAGGATTATGGGATTTAGTATACAATTTACCCACCAGCGTTTTTTAGCCGATCCATAATATATTGTAATGTGTCATGTGTAATGTATAATGTGTAATATGAACACTTTACACATTCATATTACACACTACATATGACACATTACGCAATACACATTACACATAACACATTACATATTACACACTACACAAAAAACGTTGGTGGGTAAATTGTTTACTAGATCCGGATTATGCAGATAGATGATTCGAGCCGTTTCAGGTGTTGGCAATGATTTGATGCGATACGGACCTAATTGTTTAGGTGAAAGTTTTTCCAATTTTGGGCTGAATCACTGCTTTATTGTTGAGATATACAATATCGTCGACTGCAAATTTACTTTTGCGCGCTGTTTTGTCATACTGCGTTTTCTGATGGTGACGCGCTTTAGCAAGATTTTCACTAGCAATATTGTGCAAGTTAAGAAGCGTGAGTTTTAAATCGGCAAGATATTTTTCAGCGACGTTAGGCACATTAGGATTCAACGCGAGATCCGGATTTTTAGTGCCGGGATTTTAACACCATGAATTTCAGCCAAAATGGTGGGTAAACTTGTACCTGCATGACTAACTATCGGAATTTCAGAGTCCTGATTTAAAGTGGGGATGAGACAGTTAGTTTTCTTGCTTTTATCTAACTAAACCAATGTACAGACTAGGCGCTGATAAAGTCGAAGATGACACGCCGGGAATTAAAAAGGCACTTTTTGCCCCAACAACCGAACTAATCATCCTTGGAGGGAGGCCTACAGTAATATGAGAAGAGAAATAGAGAGAAATGTTATTTACAAGAAATTGGCGCTACTTGCGCATGGATTTTTCGGGTCTCTGCACAGTCTCAACGTGAATAGCGATCATGTCGCCTATGTTTTAATTGTAAAGAAATGATTAGGGACTTATAGGGGTTCCACAGCAAAATCGCGTCTTCGTGTTCCTTGCAACACGTGGCGATAAGAGTCCAACCAATTGACACTGCGTGGTCGGGATGCCTCCGCATGTCCAAATGTCGACAACTATCCGACTGTAAAATAATCGGAACATATGGCTGGATCGCCGAAATGGTACACAAAGACCGGATGGTCATACTAAATGCACTAAGATGCGTAATGGCCGTAAGTGTAAACGGCACATGTAGATCCACTATCTACATGTATTTTAGCTAACTTCTAACTCTCTAAAGGCAAAAATCACTAATAATCGTCTTAAAACGGCGCGAAGCGCCGAAAAATTTGATATTTTTCCTTTTGAAATGCAATTTCTGCTAGTATAAAGATATATAGAACACACAATTACCATCTTCGGCGAGAAGCGCCGGAAATTTTTACGAATTTTAGACCTTTTTTGCAATTTTTGTCTTCCCAAAAATCTTTTTACCAGTACAAAGACGGTCCCGAAAAGTCTTTGTACATCGTGAAAAATCTTTGCCGAATATAAAAAAACACTGATGTAGCCTAGCTACTTTACAAAAGAAAGAACCGTAACTGGCGGCGCAATGCGCCGAAAATTTTGACGTTTTTGCACTTCAAGCTCAATTTTTATCGCTTAAATCATACAAAAAGAGACAAATTAATGCCAGCGCGAAACGGCGAAAATCTTTCAAAAATTCCCAACTCTTTTACCTGGCTCGTTCTCCCTAAAATCTCGTTGTATGTGGCCGCAGCGAGAATTTACGGTTGCGGGGGTCTGGAATGGCGCGCTAAGTGTCTCAGCGGGGTTCGGGGCAGAGCCCCGAAAAATTTGTAAAAAACGCATTTTAATGTTAAATAGACGTTAAAATTCTCGCAAAATCGGCCAAATCTCGGTTCTGAATCAAGCAAGCCCAAAAACACTTAAAATGGATGAACTTCTACATTGCACAAAACTTCTGAGCTGAAATGCGTTTTTTACCTCTGCTAAAACACAGCGCAGCAACGGGTCGCCGCAGCGCTGCCACACCTGGGCGTGGGGGGAGGTTTGGGGGTGTGCACCCCCAGAAACCAAAATACCTCCCCAGAAATCAAAATACCCCCCCCAGAATTCAATTTTGAAAAATTTTTTTCGTTTTTCCCGCAATTTTTTGATGCCAATGGATAGTGCTTGATGAGAAACGTCGAAAAATGGTGTTTTTATTGCCCTACCACCATTTTTAAGGCCATTTTTTGACTTTCAAAAAATCTTGCACCCCCCTTTAGAATTTTTTTGCTGCCCACGTATGAGCGCAGCCAATAAGATATAGAAAAATGTATCAATGAAAATTTTGTTTTTACCGTTTTCAGACCCATTTGTAGCCTTCTTATTTATAAGATGCAGTTCAGAAAACAGGGAATGCGCAAAAACATAAGAAAGTTTGGCCATTCCTTTCATTTAAAATGTGATTATGTGTCCTTGTAAAGAAAGACAAACAAAGCAAAGAATAGACAAACTGGTACACAAAAGACAAACAAAGCAGAGAATAGACAAACTGGTACACAATCATTTTCGCACTTTTACTATTAGGCTCAACAAGCATGCGCAGTTCCAATCAACGAACAAATAGTGCATTAAATTACTAAAGTGATGTGAAGTGCTGGATTATTTTAGCTGATTCAAGCTTTTTAATTCATTAGATCACAATAAATAATAATGACTCGGCGCGAAGCGCGGAAAATTTTGACGTTGTTGCCTTTTTGAACTCAGTTTTCTGGACACGCATTATTGCAACAGACAAATCAACAATATTTCTGAAACAAATTTCGGGGGGCAGTGCCACTTGATGCCCCCAGGCTACGCCTATGTTACTGTTATGTATATCCCAGCTCTTTTTAAATGCCTGAGTTGAATTTATATAGACAGGCTAGTGTATTCAAAATGAAAGCATACCAGCCGCTCGCCCTCACTGAGCTCATCTGTTGAATGAATTACAGTAAATGATCTTACGCTTACTGTAGCCTACAATATAATTTACTGAAAAAGCTCTCGAAAGGTACATACTACATATGTACATATGTTATTCGAATGTATGCAGTAGGTATCGGCTTTATACATATCTCTACACAAGGCGTGGGTATCTATGGCAAGACTTACATATGTATATGCAGCTTGAATATATACAGTAGGTATTTATAGTCTGGTTCATTTGAGTACAGTAGCCGACGCACATTGCGATTATAGCATTGATATGATAATTGATTATCGTTACCTCTGACCTCAATGTTGATGGAGATGCTTCATATTTATGCATCGTCGTTTTCAGTGTAACCTGAGAGATTTTTCAGTTTAAAATGCTAAGATCGAAAAATCTGATGAAGGACTTCCTCCAAAACATATCTCATTAGAAAGAGCATCCAATTTTCAATCTACTTACAGAGAAAAATGCTAACTATCCTGAAGCAGTAAAAAATTATAGATCTTAATTTGGAAAAAACGCACTTTTTTCATTACAGTAATTATAGTCTCTTTCATTTAGATTTACGGTTTTCTTTGAAATTTTTCCGCAAGAATTGGGCAACAAAAGCGGTTTAAACTTTGGATGGAATAAGGCGGCTCAACAACTGGCATGCGTCGACAAGTGACTCGACATAGTGTAGAATATCATATTGGTTGTATTAGTTTAAAACACTTTTGTATCACTTTAAATTTTTTTAAACCTCATAGCTATATGAAACATACTATAAAATGGCAGCCATATTGAACTTTTCTTTACTCATCTTAACTAAACAAACAAGTAGTCATTTAAAAGCTCTTTCTTTGCTCTTTTCAAAATGCGCATAATTGTTGAATTATGTATGTAAAGTGGTTAGATAGCTACAGCTTAAAGTATTGTTTTTTCCAAAATGGCTGCCCCGTGACACTAATTTGTATTGAGCAAAAGGGAGATACGAGCCCTTGGTTAACCCTACTATTACCAAGCTCTAGATCCGTGATCTAGTTGCCTATTTTTGCAGTTTACTGCAAGGCCATAAATTCTTATTTGGCAAGCCTATCAGTACCCTCTTTTTAACTGCAACACATGTCTTATTGAGCAAAAGAAAACGTATTGACCTATATTTTAAGCAAAGAAAAATGCTCCGATGAAACAAAAAAGATGAATATACTTGGAGTCGGAAAATCTGCTAAAAATCACACTTTCTCTAAGCAACGCAAAAAATCGATGTATATTCTGCGGCCAACAGATTAAAATAAATATTCAACCATAACAATGATTGAAACAGCAGCACGTTAGCTATGCAGTAGCTATGGGAAATGATATTAAGTAAACTAACAGTCTTCCAAGCCAATTGAATGAAATAACAAACATCGAAGACAATTGAAGACATGGTTGGTTTAAAACAGTAGGAAACGCGTAAGTTGACTTGAAACGAGACTAAATGTAGATACACTAGCATGCCCGAAACGATTGTGTGCACTAATCAATCGGCTCCTGCTTTGCTTGCTATAATGTTCATAACAAAATAAAACAACTTTAAATACAATACCTCTTAGTTTTCTATCAATCAGGTGCCAGCAATTTAAAAAAGTAACCTTGATAGATTACGTTTATACACTCTTATCTGAAACTTCGAACATTATTTAAAAAAGACACTTTTTTAGAGGCCGCAGAATATACATCGATTTTTTGCGTTGCTTAGAGAAAGTGTGATTTTTAGCAGATTTTCCGACTTTAGGTAGATTTTTCCTAGTCCCCTCCCTTTACATCCATAATAATCCACAATTCAAAGTATATTCATCTTTTTTGTTCCATCGGAGCATTTTTCTTTGCTAGTACACTACTTTTAATTAGCGTGATTTCAGTACATCAGTCAGTAAACACAATCAGTAATATGCCACAATAATGACAACAGTCCAAGAACGCGGAAAACAATATTGTTCTTAACATCAGCATTATCCTTTTTAAACAAGACAACCTTATTGACACCATCCATTTTCAAATTAAAACTCCATTAAGTTATTTCTTCTTAATGTGCAGTTCACTTATAATCAAGCACAAATATTTAACCAACGAATTCACATTGCAAATCCTCACTCAATCAATACACAAGCACAATGTGTTGTGACTTTTGAAATTGAAAACACCCAATTTTCAATTTTCAAATTGAAAATTGGATCAATTTTCAAATTGAAAATTGGGTCAATTTTCAAATTGAAAATTGGGTGTTTGAATTTGCGATAAAGAAAATAATCAAAAGATAGTCACTTGGTTTATTTAAGCCGAGTAATAAAATAACGACCGTCCACCAATTCCAAACTAAACGCGACTAATCTGATCACTATGAAAAAGTTTTGAAAAATGAGCTTGCTAAGCGAGAGTTGTAAACCAAGAGAAACTTAAAGTTAAAACCTACCATTAAATTATTAAGAGACTTATAAAAGATTTTTAACTTTAAGAAAATGGAAAAGGCGGGATGTTGGTAAATTAGAAGGCAAAGTTTTTCGGCAAAAATTCGAAAACTTCACGCAAATATCAAATGTAAGGAACACTAACGCTTTGATTTGGTAGTAAAATAAATTTGTAGTATAGACTACATATTAACAACAAATGAATAGTGCAAACTTTACACAACTACTAGGTGTAGAGAATACTAACAGTTTACGGCTTATTAATGTACATGATTACAATAAAGCTGCATATCTTTGTCGACTTCTGTGCACAGTAGTGTGATTGCTGGTTCATTTTAAACCACTTTTGCAGGCAATTTACATCAATTAAACGATAGCTCTCCATGTGCAAGATTTTGTGAAACATATTATAAACACGGCTAAGAAGGATTTAACTTTAATGCAACCCATTTAAGACAAAATTACATCTCTTCAATGATCTAAGGACACTTGAACATAATTTTTAAATCACTTTAGATTACTTTTGAGGGTAAACAAACTCACTTAATTGATGTCTCACATATGAATCCTTGAAAATTTCTTGACTTCAGTTACAAAGTCTCTGCAAGTCTATCGAATTAAGGTTAACACGTAATGTAAACTTTACACAAACACATAGCGTAAAGAATATTTTAGTCGGATTCGTAATTTTGATATTGCTCCCATATTACTTTCAACATTTATTTAAAAATGAGTCCATAATGTTTTAAAGACAATAAACATTAGGTTTAAACCACTTTGCAATACTGCTGAGTGTAAGCAAGCGCGCCCAACTGACGTATATATTTCATTCCCTGTAAATTTTTATATCTCAGGAAAAAATTTCGGTTTTTGCAATGCTCTAGAACAAAGGCTAACATGCAGTGTAAAAAATTACTCGGATATTATGATCAACATTCATGAAAAAATTATGTCTCTACAATGGTCTGAGGACATATAAACAATGAGTGTAAACTACTTTACATCACTGTTGGATGTAAACAAACGCACCTACGTGACGTCTCACATTTGATCCTTTGAAAACTTCTAGACTCCAGGAAAAAATTAGGTTTCTGGAATGCTCAAAAACGAAGATAAATACATATGTAGTGTAAACTTCATGTAAACACCTAGTGTAAAGAAGATTTTAGTCAGATTCGTAATTTTGATATTGTTCCGATATTACGATTAATATTTATGAAAAAATTAAGTCTACATAATGTTCTATGGGCAAACTAACAATTGGTGTAAACTACTTTACAACACCGTAGAGTGTAAACATATGTGCCAGACTGGCATATCAAATTTGGTTCCTGGTCCATTTCTAGACTTGATAAACGTGTCCCTGACTCGTAACCGGAGAAGCAGGCAGAAAAAACAAGACAGAAACGCATTTTAAACTCCAAATTTTTGACTTTACACTCGCTAAATATTAATGTATAGACAATTTGCTTTGACATGCATCCGATATAAAGCACTTTATTTTTATTCTATTAGACTTATCCCGACTTCTGGACGGAGAAAGTGGCGAACAAAAAACGCAACAAAAACGTATTTTCCATCATTTAGAACACTGTAAACTTTAAAATTCCGTACCGAACTCCCCATTGAGTTTAAAGAAATTCGGTTTGGTACAATTTGTAGCTTTTAAATCGTAGTACATTCCTGTGTGCCAAAAATTCTGTTGCAAAAATTATTTGGTATGATTTATCAATCAAACTTCGTAAAAAACGTGTTTTTTCGCCCATTTTTTACCTCTGATTTCGAACTTTACACCCCCATAAATAACTCAATATTGCGTTTTTTTAAATGCGGTTTGCTGCGATGTTTAGCCCCTGAGAGGCACTTTATTAATGCTGTCTTCGATTTACACTGACTCATAAGCGGAAAAATTTGGCAGAGAAATCTTAGTTAAAATCCGTTTTTTACACCATCCACTAGAGTGTAAACTTTAAACCCCAGGATCTAACTCACCATAGAGCATAGAAGACTTTGCTTATATGCAGAATGTAGCCCTTGATCCGCTCTACATTTCTGTCAGAAAACATTTTAAAAAACTCATAACCGGAGTTAGTATCGGACATAGGCAGGTTGAAAACTCGACCAAAAAGTGCTTTTTCACCCCCAGATTTTCGCACTCTTTACACTGCCATTCGATAACTAATGCGAATTTCAAAAAACAAAAAAAGTGTCATCTGAAGAATTCATCCCTCTATTATCCTATCCTGTTCAATCCTTCGAGTCATCAATACTCAGTTGTCCACATGCCGCAGTAAAAAGGTCCCAAAATTTGTCCTATGTTATAACGTTACACAAAAACTTTACACCTTCTTTACACAGTCAATTTTGAGTTTCAAGAAAAACAAAAAAACACGGGCAGCGAATTTTTTTATTATCTTTCTTTAAAAAAACCGCACCTTCCAGAAGTGTCCCGTTATAGCTGTAGGGGGGGTGCACAGGTGTTGGGGGTACCCAAGTATATTATAGGTACGCGCTAACGCGCTACCTAAGATTAGAAAAGCTTGATTTCATGATTTTATAACATGTGTTACGCGTGTTGCAGATCGCATTTCTTACACATTTTTGAATGTTCAAATACATTTTTTCAATTGATTTTCAGTTTTGTGCAAACTTAATGACATTTTTTGAAATTCTCATGCTCTTGGCTACTAGAAATATGCATTTTTATTCATTTTTGTTATTTCCCCCAATGACTAGATTTTCGATCTAGTGCTTGGTAAGTCTAGGTGCGTGACCCCTTAGGTAACAGGAAGGTTAATCACGTTTATTGCATAAGAAAGCCCATCTAGAGACGCAACTACATATTTAGCTACTATCGAGCTTTCTACCTACAATACAGGGTAATTGGAAGCCTAAGCCAATTTTCGCTATTTTGTTGAGGTGACAAACTACAGTAATAAGAAATATTAATTTTTTCGGCAAAATAGTTGCGCCTCAAAATTTTCCATCTAAAACACTTTATTTTGTCTAAATTGGAGCAGTGGTTCCTGAGATTCGCTCAACAAACCTAAAAGGTATGAAACAGTTTTTTGATTGATCATCAACCACCTTGTCCTTGGACGCTTACAGTAAGCTTATTACTGTAGCATCGGACCTAAAAGGACATACTGCTGAAAGCACTTTGATTGTTGATTCTGAAATGCATATAATCATGTCGTATCATTGTTTAACCCAATTAGAGTAGGCCATCAAATGCTAATTTAGCCGTTTATAGTGAAACGGGGGCGGGGCTGAGGACAAATCGGTGTACCAATGCATTAGCACACGAAAAATGAGAAGTTTAGTTGAGCGACGTTGAATTGGTATACTAAAATAGTTAAGGACTGCAGAGCCGATAATTAAGCCTACATAGGTGTAAAGTGCAGGGAAAGAACCTAACCCATAAGCTTAGCTTAAGCTAAGTACTGTAAAGTGAGGAGAAACCGTCTTATGAGCCTACCTCAGACTAAACTAAGACTACGTTTAAAGTAGATTGAGGGACGGACCCCAAAAATAACGTGTCCTATGCTTAGTATGCATACATTAAATAAATTGTGGCCCAAAGTATCTATATCAATTTCGTTTTTAGGTCGATTATTGCTGCGGTGTAAAGCAATCAATCTCGTATAATGGCGGTGTAAATCGGGTGACGTATACAAACGAATGACATTTGGATCCTACTGTAGTGTCGTTCGTTGTTTTCTATGTATCAACAAACATATTTTCCATTTTGTCTCTGCAAACAGGTAGCAATATTGATAGACCGAAAATTACACACTAAGTTAGTATAATGAAATCTAGTCTCTACTTTTAGTAGGTACTAGCAAAATGGGGCGCTTCGCTGCCCCATCTGCTAGAGTGTTTGTAAACAAATAATAGTTTAACTAGTAATTAGTATAAAAACTTGAATGACTCTGCAATGGATCGGCGAGCGGTTTTTATATTTTTGTCTGTGACACGAAGCCTTATATGTATATTCTGTTTCATATTATTTTATGCGTACATAGATTTTAAGATTTTTTTCGAATTATGATTACCGATTACATGCACATGGGGGTTTGGAGGGGGTCCCAACCACACATGGGCGTGGGGGGGGGCTTTGGGGGGTATGCACCCCCCCAGAAGTTGAAATACCCCCCCCAGAAATCAAAATACCCCCCCAGAAAAATTTTTTTTGCTTTTTTAGCAATTTTTTGATGCCATTGGATAGAGCTTGATGAGAAACGTCGAAAAATGGTGTTTTTTTCGCCGTACCACCATTTTTAAGGCCATTTTTGACCTTTAAAAATTTTTTTCACCCCCCAGAAATTTTTTCACCCCCCCCCCAGAATTTTGGTGCTGCCCACCTATGGTCCCAACCCCACTCCAGAATGGGAAAATGGAAAATTTTGTCGGGAAAATGAAGCAAAATGAAGTCAAAAAATGGATAAAAACTGAAAATTTTCTTCAACAGTTCTCCAAATTGACCAGAAACTGAGTAATAACCATAGGTGGGCGGCTTCAAAGGTCTGGGGGTGCAAAATTTTTTCAAAGTCAAATATTGGCCTTAAAAATAGTGCTACGGCGGAAAAAACACCATTTTTGAACGTTTCTCGTCGATTTCTATCGATTGGCAAAAACCCCGAAAAAAGAAAAAATTTAAAAGTGAAATTCTGGGGTAGGGGTATTGTTGGGTATTTGCAATTTCTTGTTTGGGTATTTTGCCTTCTAGGGGTGCATACCCCCATAACCCCACGCTTAGGTATGGTAATAACGTAGTTTTTCCGCTATTTTAGCGTTCAGGCCAATTTTTTATGTCATTTTGGCCCGAGAAGCTCTATTTTTGACCCCCCCAGACCGGCTGACCCCCATATCGGCCATGCTGTGCATTGTCAGATCAATGCAATAATCGCTAGCCGGAATATAATGATTCTAAAAATTTATGTTGAAACTTAACCCTTGAGAGGCCGCTCATAAAAGCAGTTGTTCCAAAGACTTGGTTATCACGTATTTTAGTACTGTATGCCTGAATATCTCAAATATAAGATTTCAGCTAATTTGGGTAAGAACATCATTAGAAAAACCATGTTCCACTTGTGGAACGTTGGCTCTCTCCGGGTGTAATTTTTTCGAAAATTTTAATAGTATGTTTTAAACAATGATATCAATGTATGATGATCAAATACTTCCATGAAACAAGTTTTAACAACACAAAGCTAATGAAAATCGAAAACAGCATAAATTGTACGTGAATATAAGTTTCAAACATGAATTTTAGCGCAAATGAAAGTCTGGAAAGCCCTTTTTGTGCATGCGCTTGCCACAAAAATCGCACCATTTTTTCGTATTTTTTGAGCAAACAATGCAGCGCCCTTGGCTTGTAGATGACAAGTAGTGCTTCGTGCTGGCAGAAGTAATAGCAGAGGGAAGTGAAGCTGTTGGGCCACCTTTACGAGAACGATAGTCCTCAAGACCGACTTTCATGGCTACTAAAGCAACTTCACGGCGGAAATCCAAGTGACTAATTGCTTGTTTGCCCAACAGATGGCATTGCAAACGCCAAGCAGCAACAACAACCATGTTTAGACCATTGGCGAACAAATTCCAACACCATTTTTTGCTGCGCAATTTCGGTCGGTAGCTACCCAGCAAACGATCCAACAGATCGACACCACCCATATTTTGATTGTAAGCCCCAATCATTTTTGGCTGTTTGATGACAATCTTTTGCTTTTCTTTGACTGAATAGCGATTAGCATTCTGAAGAGGTTTTGGATGCATCCAATTTGACATCACTGTGACTACGCTGTTGTCATTCCAACGAACACACACCACATCGTCATCACCACGATAATCGTATTCACCACAGAGGCTTCTTAGCAAGCTCCTTTGATGAAATCATGGGGCATTTGCTAGTACGGTTTTCACGTGCAGTTCCAACAGCTCAAAAACCTTTTGCTTTCAGGTCAATCATGAGGTCGTGCGATGTGAAATAGTTGTCGAAAAACAGACTGTGATGCTGAGGATTTTCGACAACTGATATCAAATCACAAACAACTCGAGTGCCAAGTGGAACATCATACTGAGGACCATCTTTGTCCCTCGCACCAGCATAAATTTGCATAGAAAATGGGTACCCATCAGGACAGCACATCATCCACACTTTGTAACCAAATCGAATTGGTTTGCCGCGGATAAACACTTTGCAACTATGGTGCCCATAGTATGGAACCATCGATTCATCAATACTCAGGTTTTCGCTGAACACTCCGCCAACTTTCACAAATTGCGATGTAAGGTGATCATAAAAAGGCTCAATTTTCGCCACTTTTCCGGGTTGCAAATTCAGATTATCGACAATGTGAAAATAAGTTTTCAAATCACGAAAACGTTTACGACTCATAATTTTGGGAACAAGATTGTTACTCAAGTCCTCCGCTGTTGACCAGTAATGACTTTCCTTGGGCAATTGGTGGTATCCACTAAAAAAGCAAAATGCCGAAAAAACGAACCAATTCATCCGCATTTGTATCAATATTGGTCAATTTCTGCTGGGCGTAAATATTGGTCATATTGGCAAGATGATCCATGTAATTCATCGCCAAAAATTTGCATAAAAAGATCGAATGGGGATTTATCAATTAAATCACTGCGAAGATCGGCCAATTTTGTCGGGGCAGCCTCTGACATTGGAGTAAGAAAATCATCTCTCTTAGACCATTTGGGGATTGATTTGATGTGCTTGAATTTTTTTGCGCAGTTGAGCTGATTGATAGATTGGACAAGAACTCATCATCACTGTCACTTTCAGCCAACTCTTCTCTCTCCTGAGGTTCCACAACTTTCTGAATATCAAGATCCAATTCGCCACACACTTCACCTGGCTCGATAGACTCCAAATTATCTTCGTCAATTTCTTCTATATCAGAAGCTGCTGTGTTGTCATTTGGTGGCAAAATCAAAATATCAGCGTTCCTCGATATCCGAATCTTCCGTAATTCGATGCAACTGCTTCTTGAAGGGTCAAACAATGAATTCGTGGCATTTTAATTGCTATTAGTGATAGAATAATAAGCCTGCAGTATTTAAAAAAGAATTGCAAAAATTTGAAAAATGTGCAAAAATGACACCTGGAAGTCCCAACCACACCTGGGCGTGGGTTTGGGGGTATGCACCCCCAGAAACCAAAATACCCCCCCCAGAAATCAAAATACCCCCCCCAGAATTCAATTTTTGAAAAAATTTTTTTCGTTTTTTTCGCAATTTTTTGATGCCAATGGATAGTGCTTGATGAGAAACGTCGAAAAATGGTGTTTTTATTGCCCTACCACCATTTTTAAGGCCATTTTTTGACTTTCAAAAAATCTTGCACCCCAGAATTTTTTTGCTGCTGCGTATGGTCCCAACGTTCCACAAGTGGAACACACGTAAACAACATATCAGCACACAATGAGTATATGACCTATATGTATGGAAACCTTGCAACACACTCAAAAAACATTGCAGAGTATGGATATTATCAATTTAAGACAAATGGTCATTTGTGAGCAGAATTGTGAGAGGATACATCACATAACTCAAAAATTGCCGTTTTGAGTCCACTTTGGCATACTGTAGACTGCCACATATTGCTTATAGGAAAAATTTTTTCCATGTCTGAAAGGGTCAGTGTCTGTAAGCATCTATAAGACATTTTGCATAGTTTGCGTTAAAAATCAATGGAACTACAGCATTGTAAACAAATGTTCCACAAGTGGAACGTTGGCATCTTAAAGGTTAATTTTGGAAAGGATGAACAATTTTGAAAACAAATTTGGTGTATTTGCACACTTTTTCTGCAGCACATAGGTACCTATCTATACTAAAGTTTTTTGTTAACGCTTTAGACAACACTTTTTCCTTAAACCATCACGTTTCACTTTACAAATCAACGACATGCTCGGCTCTGCATGGTTTATTTTTCTGCATTTCCATTCATTTTTCGTTTATTGAGCATTGCGTTGCGAGCAACTGAAAAAGACTTCGTACTGCTGTTTGGAGCATCACTATCTGTTTAAGCATTTTCCCGTCCAGATTGTTTTTAGCTTTCAAGAATAGATTCCTTGGCTGAAAGAACTTAAACTACGCTTGTATATATTCATTAGATTCGCATTCCATTACCAGTGAGGCCGAAGAAGATCTGAAAAGATTTCAAATAGACGTTTGATTTGAAACTCGAAAAATAGAAAATAGTGATTTTCAAGATCCCGATCTTACAACTTGCTCACAAATGCACAGACTGACAAATGCCAGAAAAATATCCTGCACGAATTACTAATTCACTTATTTGATCAATATTTGTGTATTTTGTTGTCGATAATTCGATAAAAGGATCAAAAGCTAAAAGGATTCGTAATAAAAATATGATGCGTTACTATGCAATGACATTTGCAGTGACAAAATACGCGAAAATGTCTGAAGAATTAGTTGTACTGTAAGCTTATAATTATCTTAACGATTAATTCTTAAACTTTTCGTACCCGCCATAACATTCAGATAAATTAAATAATGTAGGTATCTTTGGGAAGCCTTTGAATAGAAACCACAAACTGTCTAAAACAAAACTATCGATCTAGAAGATCTATGTAAATAATTGAAGTGTAAATTGTCACATTAATTTTAATATTCTTATTGATTGATTATTGATTTAAAGGTATTAAGTAAAGTTAATATTTTATGTATTATTCTTGAACAGCTGTCTTCTTTGCATCTAGGTATTTAGATGGCTAAATTCACATTTATTGCTCGATTGAATAAAAATTACAGTACATATTGTTTATGGTCATTTGCGAATTGTACATAGAAGGATCAAGATTTATAGTACCTACCTACATATATAATTCAATTATTATTTTATGTGCATTTTGTGAGTGCTTTCCATTAAGCAACGACTCATTCCATTTTGCTCTGTCTTCTTTTGCCTCGTTCTTCCGTTTATGAGGCAGGCAACTCAACGGCAAAACTGCGTACAATGTTCAACTTTGCCCTCATTGTAAACAGATGCAAAAAGTTGCATATTAAATTAGCCGCTAGAAGCAAAAACATTTGGATTTGTATTTTCGAAAGCCGCATGTTTGCTGCTTTCTTTCGAAAGCCGCATATTGCTTCGCATTAAATTTCACGCGCGCTGGTTTACAAGGTCAAAAATTTTGACTTGGTGCAAGCTCTTTTTCAGTGATTAATCATGTTTATAAGTACCCGTACGTGATTTCCTTTCAGCCCGTCTCATACATGTTTTATGATGCCAGATCGTATATTTAAAGTAGCGAATATGGAATCAGCGGTCCCAGAAACCCCAGGGGCCAAATTTTGGAAGCAACAGTCAATCTGTGCTTCTGCAAAAAGACAAAAACCTAAATTTTACGCTATGCATAGGGTACCTTTCGGCTCCCGTATCTCAGAAACTAATCCGTGAATTTTCTTCAAATTCTACAGTAAGGTCAGTCATAAGATATCCAATAATCGGTGAAAACTTTAAAAAATTTATCCGCTGCGATTTGAGATATTTGATAAAACACAATTGTGAATCACGTATTTCTTACGGCATCACATCAGTTTACACTGTAGTGTAAAGTGGTTCACACTAGTCGTTAGCGCATAAAAAGTTGATCTGGGGTGGCTTTAAAATTTTACCCTGCGGCTGTTGCATAAGAGGCTAGAGCTACTAAAACCTTTTACATAAATCCGTAGTTTCCGGGTTTCAGGAGTCCGATCGAGCCATTTTAATCAAAAAAATTGTAATTAGCGCCCGAGAATACCCATTGAGTGAAAATATAAGTATCACAAAATTATCCAGTAAAAACTTTGTTGCCTCACACACACACACACACACACACACACACACACACACACACACACACACACACACACACACACACACACACACACACACTTACACACAATTCGAAATTAATATTATAGACTAGCAAAATGGGGCGCTTCGCTGCCCCATCTGCTAGAGTGTTTGTAAACAAATAATATCTTAACCAGTAATTAGTATGAAAAATTGAATGACTCTGCAATAGATCGGCGAGCGGTTTTTATATTTTGTATATCTAGCTGAGCTGCCCGGTAGTGTTGTAAAAGATAAGGATTTTTTGCAAGATAAAAGATAAAGATAAAGTTGAAATTTTAAAATCTAAAAGATAAAGATAAAGATAAAGATAAAAAATTAAGAAAGATAAAGATAAAGATAATTTGCAAGATAAAGGAACCAAAAAGATAAAGATAAAGATAAAGATAAAGATAAAGTGTAAATATGGTCGCCTGGACCATGTATAGTCTGGTTCATTTAACTTTGAGGTTTTTGAAAAAGTTTGAAGCGGTTACAAAAGTGTTTTAAAGTAATACAATAAATATGATATATTACAGTATGTTGAGTCATATAGAGACGTATGCTTGTTTTGAGCCGCATTACTGCATCAACAGTTTAAACCGCTTTTGTAGCCTGATTCTTGTGGAAAATTTCAGAAGAAAACCGCGAAGTTAAATGAAACAGACTATAGGAGAATGTTGTATGTGAAGTGCAATAAACCAGAAGTCAAAGAGGTAATAGGCATGAAGCACACATAAATGTAGGTTTGGGGGTTTACCCGCGGTATCTAACTGACCCACGTAATACTACTACTGGCCAGGCACGTAATTGGCCGTCCTATTTTGGTGGGGAACCAACACCAATTTTGGGGGGACTAAGCCCAAAATGGCCAAAAATAGCACAAAATAACGTTTAAAAAGTCCTATCTACTGAATTTTGGGAGGTCCGGCCGGACCCTTCCATTCCCCCAGAGCTATGTGCCTGCTACTCGCTGACAGCAAGTCATTTCTTTCTTTTCACAAGCATCGAAACGAAAACGGAAACGATGGGTAAAATCCGGAAACGGAAACGATGTGTAAAAGCCGGAAACGGAGACGGAAACAATCCAAAGCACCGGAACCGGGGTAGGGCCCATCAGGGTGAATACCCCAAACCCCGATTCCGGCTAAATTTCTCCCACTTGAGGGGGATTTAGGGGCTCGGAAACTGGGTACCCCATTATTCATTTGAGAAGCTGACCCCGGTTCCGTTGAAAGTTTCTCCGACCTGGGGGTAGTCCAAAGTGCCGTAACCAGGGTTCCAAAAGAAGGGCACATCAGGGTCAAAACCCCCAACCCCGTTTCCGGCAAAATCTTACGCATGGAAGCAGCGTTTTTTTGTATTCGGCAAAGATTTTTCCCGATGTACAAGAAGTTATTGGGACCGTCTTTGAACATGTACAACGATTTTTGGGAAGTCAAAAATTGCAGAAAAGGTCTAAAATTCGAAAAAAATTTGCGGCGCGCTTCGCGCCGAAATGAGTAATTGTGTGTTCTATATATCTTTATAATTGCAGAAATTGCATTTCAAACGGAAGAATGTCAAATTTTTCGGCGCTTCGCGCCGCTTTTAAGACAATTCTTGGTGATTTTTGCCTTTAGAGACCCAGAAATTAGCTGAAATACACTACCGAAAGTCGAACAACTCTGTTTTTACAACACTAAAATTGCTACTGTACCATATTTTAGTACACAAAAATTTGCATGTACGAAATGTACAAAGACTTTTTGGGGACCATCTTTGTACATGTACAAACGGACCTTGTACAAAAAAACGCTGCATGGAATGGGGGTTTAGGGGCTCGGAAACAGGGTACCCCATTATTAACATATGTAGCTGACCCCAGCTCCGTCGGGGGTTTCTCCGCCCTGGGGGCAGTCCAAAGTGCCGGAACCGGGGCCCGTAAGTAGGGCTCATCAGGGTCAACACCCCCAACCCCGTTTCGGCAAAATTTTACCCATAGAATGGGGGTTTAGGGACTAAGAAATTTAGTAGCTCATTATTCATACATGTAGCTGACCCCAGTTCCGCCGGGGTTTCTCCGCTCTGAGGGTAGTCCAAAGTGGCGGAACCCGGGTTCCCCAAGTAGGACCCATCAGGGTCAACACCCGCAACCCCGTTTCTGGCAAAATTTTACCCATGGAAGGGGGTTTAGGGGCGCGGAAACGGATATCTCATTATTCATATATGTAGCTGACCCCGGTTCCGTCGTGGGTTTCTTCGCACCTGGGGGTGGTCCAAAGTGGCGGAACCGGGGTTCCCCAAGTAGGACCTATTAATGTAAACACACCCAACCCCGTTTCCGGCAAAATTTCTCCCACTGAAGGGGGTTTAGGAACTCGGAACGGGGTACCTCATTATTTATATGAGAAACCCCGGTTCCGTCAGGGGTTTCTCCGCCCTGGAAGTAGTCTAAAGTGCCGGAACCGGGGTCGCAAGTAGGGCCCATCAGGGTCATCAACACCTCCAACCCCTTTTCCAAAAATTTTTCATTTACTGAAGGAGGGTTTAGGGGCTCGGAAATGGGATACCACATAATTCAAATGTGAAGCTGAACCCTGTTCCGTTGGGGTTTCTTCGCTCTGGGGGCAGTCCAAAGTGCCGTAGCCGGGGTTCACCAAGTAGGACCTATTAATGTGAACACCCTCAACCCTGTTTCCGGCAAAATTTCTCCCAATCAAGGGGGGTTTAGGGGCTCGAAAACGGGGTACCCCATTATTCATATATGTACATGGGTAAAATTTTGCCTGGAAACGGGGTTGGGGTGTTGACCTTAATGAGTCCTACTTGCGAATACCCGGTTCCGCCACTTTGGACCACTCCTAGGGCAGAGAAACCCCAGAATGAACCATGGTCAGTTACATATATGAATAATGATCTACTAAGTTTCCTAGTCCCTAAACCCCCATTCTATGGGTAACATTTTGCCAAAACTGGGGTTGGGGGTGTTGAACCTGATGGGCCCTACTTACGGAACCCCGGTTCCGGCACTTTGGACTACCCCCAGGGCGGAGAAACCACCGATGGAGCCGGGGTCAGCTACATATATGAATAATGGGGTACCCAATTTCCGAGCCCCTAAACCCCTCTTCAGTGGGAGAAAATTGGCTGGAAACGAGGTTGGGGTGTTCACCCTGATAGGCCCTACTTGGGGAACCCCGCTTCCAGCACTTTGGACCACCCTCAGGGTGGAGAAACCCCCGACGGAAACGGGGTCAGATTCACATATAAATAATGGGGTACCCGTGTCCGAGCCCCTAAACTCCCCTTCAGTGGGTGAAATTCAGCCGGAAACGGGGTTAGGGGTGTTGACCCTGATGGACCCTACTTGGGGAACCGCGGTTCCGGCACTTTGGACCACCCCCAGGGCGGAGAAACCCCCAATGGAACCGGGGTCAGCTTCACATATGAATAATGGGGTACCCCATTTCCGAGCCCCTTCCCCTTCAGTGGGAGAAAATTTACCGGAAACGGGGTTGGGGTATTCAAATTAATAGCTCCTACTTGGGGAACCCCGGTCCTCCACTTTGGACCACTCCCAGGGTGGAGAAACCCCGACGGAACCGGGTTCAGCTTCACATTTGAATTATGTGGTACCCCGTTTCCAAGCCCCTAAACCCCCAGAGTGGGAGAAATTTTGCTGGAAACGAGGTTGGGGGTGTTCACATTAATAGGTCCTACTTGGGGAACCCCAGTTCCGCCACTTTAGGCCACTCCAGGGCGGAGAAACCCCAGACGAAACCGGGTTCAGCTTCACAATTGAATTATGGGGTACCCCATTTCCGAGCCCCTAAACTCCCCTTCAGTGGGTGAAATTTTGCCGGAAACGGGGTTGGGTGTGTTGACCCTGATAGGCCCTACTTGGGGAACCCCGTTTCCGGCACTTTGGATTACCCTCAGAGCGGAGAAACCCCCAACGGAACTGTGTGCAAAATACTATAACTACGTTTCCGTTTCCGTATTTTGCCCATTGTTTCTGTTTCCATTTCCGTTTCCGGATTTTACCCACACCCTCGATATACAGGCATTAGTTTGGGCCGCACTTCGTAGGGTTTAAACAATCGTTTTCTTTTCTTTTCTTGTATTACAGTGAAACTTGAATCCGTCTAAATGTATTTCACGTCAAACCTACATTTTGGATTACGTGCTAACTTATGTACATACTTTATCTTTTTTAGCAAGATAAATTCCTATCAAAAAGATAAAGATAAAGATAAAGATAGCCTGTGATTTTCCTAAAAGATAAAGATAAAGATAAAGATAAAATAAAGAAATCGTCAAGATAAAGATAAAGATATCTTTATCTTTATCTTTATCTTGCTAAAAAGATAAAGATAAAGATATCTTTTACAACACTACTGCCCGGCGTTGCCCTGGCTGAACTTAGAGCCTGATAGCTGTATGGGATTGAGATGTCTGTTGTATTTTCTTATTATTCGGGACTTTTGATGCTTTTTGGGATATTTCTAAAAAAATTGTTGGTAAAAACACATTGTATTTTTTAAATTTTTTAAAACTGTCTTTTGTCAACCATTTCTTTGATTAAATCCATATTTCTGACGTTATAGAATGGTTCTGAGAATTCTTTATCCTAAATCATGTTTTTGATGTTCTGGGATGTTCTGGAAATTATACCATTAGATGGTTTGGAATGTTTAGAAATTTTGTTTGATCATAACCGTATTTTTAACGGTTTGGAATATTAAAAAACTTTTTGGTCCAAAACCATACCTTTGATGTTTTTGGAGGTTTAAAAATTTTTTTGGTCAAAACCATATTTTTGATATTTCGGGGTGTTAAAAAAATTTTTTTTGGTCAAAACCATTTTTTTGATGTTTTGGGATGTTTAAAGATTTTTTGGTGCAAACCATATTTTTGATGTTTTGGGACACCAAACTTACAGCACAGGATATGTTATAGCACTGGGTATGGTATATCACGTCCTACCTTGTAGCATGGGGTATGTTATATCACGTCCTATCCTGTAACACTGGGTATGTTATATCACGTTCAATCTTATAGCATGGGGCATGTTATATCACGTCCTATTGTATAGCATGGGGTATGTTGTACTGTACGTCCTATATTATAGCGTCGGGTTCAACTTTGTACAATGTTCAACTTTGCCCTCATTGTAAACAAATGCAAAAAGTTGCATATTAAATTAGCCGCTAGAAGCAAAACATTTGGATTTGTATTTTCGAAAGCCGCATCTTTGCTGCTTTCGATTGCTTCTGCATTAAATTTCACGCGCGCTAGTTTACAAGGTCAAAAATTTTTACTTGGTGCAAGCTCTTTTAAGTGATATAATCATGTTTATAAGTACCCGTACGTGATTTCCTTTCAGCCCGTCTCATACATGTTTTATGATGCCAGATCGTATATTTAAAGTAGCGAATATGGTATCAGCGGTCCCAGAAACCCCGGAGTACAAATTTTGGAAGCAACAGTCAATCTGTGCTTCTGCAAAAAGAGCAAAAACCTAAATTTTACGCTATGCATAGGGTACCTTTGGGCTCCCGTCCCGTATCTCAGAAACCAATCCGTGAATTTTCTTCAAATTCTACAGTAAGGTCAGTCATAAGATATCCAATAATCGAGTGAAAACTTTAAAAAATTTATTCGCTGCGATTTGAGATATTTGATAAAATACAATTGTGAATCACGTATTTCTTACGGCATCACATCAGTTTACACTGTAGTGTAAAGTGGTTCACACCAGTCGATAGCGCATAAAAGTTGATCTAGGGTGGCTTTAAAATTTTACCCTGCGGCAATTGCATAAGCGGCTAGAGCTACCAAAACCTTTTACATAAATCCGTAGTTTCCGGGTTTCAGGAGTCCGATCGAGCCATTTTAATCAAAAAATTGTAATTAGCGCCCGAGAATACCCATTGAGTGAAAATATAAGTATCACAAAATTATCCAGTAAAAACTTTTTTGCCTCACAACACACACACACTTACACACAACTCGAAATTAATATTATAGATTGTTTCGATAGGTGCGTTGTTTCACATAACTTTGTTCATAAATGTAAAAGCATCACTGACAATAAGCTGACAAATTGCGATTATAGCATTGATCTGATATATAATTATCGTAACCACACGTGGGCGTGGGGGGGGGGGGGGTTTGGATTTGAAATTTTTTTTTGATTTTTGGCGATTTTTTTAATGCCATTTGGTGCTGCCCACCTATGATCGTAACCCTCAGCTTACTTTCGTTGGAAATTTTTAGAATTTATGCACGAAGCTATGTAAAACAGACTATACCATCCTATAGTCTGTCGTTTCACATGAGTTTGAGTATTATCTTTGGCAAGTTAACACATTGTGATTAAAATATCGATTTGACAGTTACTATCGTAATCTGTTAGCTTAAAGTCAATGAAAAATCTTAAAATTTAGGGTCTACGTTTTGGCGCCAGCAACTTATAAATTATTTTAACTGAATGACTTTTGAACCAATTTCAAAATAAATTACATATTCAGAAAGCAGGTTCTTCAAGCTACAAAATGGCATTTTGTTCCTTTCGATTCGATGAGTATTCATTTGTGTACGACTGGAAAACTGTAGAAAATCCAGTGTGCATTTAATTATCTCACTAAATCCAAAGATATTCTAAAAGTAATTAATAACATCACGTAGAGAATTGAATGGGCTTTCGGAATCTGTATTATACGTTAATCATTAACGAAATGTAAATGATTAAAAATAACACAGTGTTGCGCCAAAACGTCCCATTCCGTAAAATTTATGCCTAAAGTTGTGTGAAACAATCTGTCATGGCATGTACACAATTCTAAATTTTGAAAAAGACGAACTTGCGAGCCGAAATTCGTAAAATTGCATAATAATGAGAAGCTTATCAAGAATAAATAAATCAGAAAAGGAGGTACATGATGCGTAAGAATTACCTATCGTATTGTGATGAAAATCATGCTTGTTGCTTCAGTTAAAACCGCTTTTGTAATTTGTTTACAGTAATAACGTACGTGTTCACATATCGCTCATTCGATACGGGAAACTTCTTACTATTGCGAACTATAAAATTCTGAAACGTTGAGGACTGCTGGTTCACTAAGACTTGCCAAAATTCATAAAAAGACTGGGAATACTTTTCAACAAATTCTTATAACCGTCAGCTATGTACCTCAACTTCCCCTTCCATTACCTATCTATTAAATACCTATGACTGAGACCCTTCCTTAAGTCAAGCGTGATAAGAACGTAGGTACCTACCTACGAAGCAACAACTAACACGTAGCGCAAACAGATTCTGAAAACAACAATTCGCGTTTTGGAAGCTAAAAAAAGCGCCCGAATAGGAAACTAATATGTATCAAAACTTTATCACAAACTTTTCAACAGTAAATTACGTTTCTGATTATCCTTAATATTATTTATAAAGAAATAAAATTGCTTCTAATCGAACAGTGCAAAATCATCAAAAAAGACGGTGAACATTCGTACTTCGTAATCGCATTCTTCTAATTGCCTATCCATCATGTGTTAACGCAGATGAGGACCGTGTAAATTCTTTATTCTTCGAAAAATGTGAGCAGTCACCTTGTATATACACATATAAAATGTAAACATTAAGCGTAGAAACAAAAATACTCAAACCTAATTCTCAGTGAGAGGAATTAATTAAATCTATATACATACATTAGAGTATAAAAAAATTTAAACATTACTGCAACCGAAAAATGGAATCTTTACATTCATAACTTAAAAATGAATGTTGAGATTCATAATAAAATGTACAATGAATCGCTTACACGTCGGGCACTATTCCATCTCGCAACCGTAGGTGGGCGGGCAGCATAAAAATACTGGGGTGTAAGATTTTTCGAAGATTAAAAAATGGTCTTATGAATGGTGGTATGGAGAAAAACACCATTTTTCAATGTTTCTCATCAAGCACTATCCATTGGCATCAAAAAATTTTGAAAAAAATTCAAAAATTGAATTCTAGGGGAGTATTTTGGTTTTTAGGAGGTGCATACCCCTCAAACTCCCACACGTCCACGTGTGCTTATAACTAGATAAGCTGGCAAAAAATTGTTTGAATCAGATGCGGATCCAGGGTGTGAAGGCGGCCGCCCCTCGAAACCCCTCTTTGAAAATTTTTTGAGCAGCAGATACTTTGAAATGCGATCAAAATTTAGCTAAAAAACGCTAAAGTATCAAAAACTTTCGGTGCTCCGCATCGAATCATCATTAGTTTTTATCATACTGGCATCGTGCTTAGAATCCTGAAACAGCTAAAATATTCCAGTGCTTCATACTAATCCAGGGATTTGTTGTAACACTTATCAATTGAAACTCTAAACGCTGGTTGGACATTATAATAAACATGAGTGAAAATCGCTTTTGTGTCGCTTCAGCAAGTTTTCGTTTCGTTTTTTAATTCAGAACGCATTCCAGGGCAACAGGTGGAAATGGTTTGAATGTACGTAAGCAGAGCTGGTCAATTGTAACTTGTTTTAGGCTGCAGTCTAGAACCATAATTTGGCCGATTTTGTAAAAGTTTTAACGTTACAATTCATTCATTTTAAAAATTTTCTGGGGCTCCGGCTATCCCGCTGGGGCATTTTAGCGCGTCAGAACAGATCCCCAGCTGTAAAAGCGAGATTGTTTCTTGCATTCTCATGAAGTCCAATGCAATCAAATGGTCGAGTTTGTGGCAAATGTGTAACCTAACCAGTGTTTTTTGTACTCGGCAAAGATTTTTACCGATGTACAAAGACTTTTCGGGGACCGTCTTTGTACATGTACAAAGATTTTTGGGAAGAAAAATTAAATTTTTGGCGTTTCAAGCCGAGATGAGTAATTGTGTGTTCTATATATCCTTATAATGGCATAATTTGCATTTCAAAAGAGAAAATGTCAAATTTTTTGGCGCTTCGCGCCGTTTTAAGACGATGAGGGATTTTTCCTTAGAGACCCGAAAATTAGCTAAAATACACTACTAAAAGTCGAACAACTCTGTTTTTACCACACTAAAACCGCTGCTGTACGATTTTGTAGTACCCAAAAATTTGTGTGTACAAAATGTACAAAGATTTTTGGGAAGACAAAAACTGTAAAAAGGGTTAAAATTCCCAAAAATTTTCGGCACTTCGCGCCGATATGAGTAGTTGTTTGTCGAATTTGCATTTAGAATAGAAAATTGTCAAATTTTTTGGCGCCTCGCGCCGTTTTGAGACAATTTTTAGTAATTTTTGACGTCAGAAAGCAACAAATTAGCTAAAATACACTACCAAAGATCGAAAACCCTGTTCTACCAAACAAAAGCGCTACTGTACTATTATAGCACACAAAAATTTGCATGAACAAAATGTACAAAGACTTTTGGTGACCATCTTTGTACATGTACAAACAGGCAATCCCGATATGAAAAAGTTTTTCGCTCACGAATGTCCTCCAACGAAAAAATGAAAATTCACAAAACGCGTCTAAACATTCGCCAAATCAGGTTTCTAGGGTATTTTGAAGGTACTAATTGCATAAGTTTCCGGTGCTTCGCGCCGGATTTATAATTAATTTACATACACTCGTCCGCTAAACTGCTCAGATATGAGCTATAGAGAACATGCCAAATTTGACCAGCGCTTTACGGCGAATTATTCATTTTCTGTAATGTTTTCTTCACAAAAGCAAGGATTGATTACAAACATCAAGATTAACAAACTATTCAAGGATTGGATGATCATTATGTAGAGCTCGTTGAGAAGAGCTCAAAAATGCAATTGTTTCCGTCTATCTCCGAATGGTTCTCGAGATATCTGACTTCAAATACTCGGACCGCTCCCCAGAAATTTTTCCTTTTTTCTGGATCCGCTAGTGGTACCATTAGAGAAAAATATGTGCTAAAAGATCGTATCATAAAGATTAGATTACGCATTATTACTCAGCTGTTTACAAGAGTGAGAATGTCTAAAATCATATATTCAACTGTAGGTCCAGAACGACTGGGCATATGAAAACTTTTGGAGTAAAATTGAGCAACATGTGTAAACTATATGCAAAGCTTCAGAGAAAAATCGACGCTAAGGAAGCTAATTTAATTTTGGTAATTTATCATGTTGAGAGTTGAGTGTAATGTACCTTTCTAAGTATGTTGTTCTTCTATCGTTAACCGGACTCGGTGCATTTCTAGTTACAAATAATATGAATCGACGTTAATAAGAAAAGAAAGAGGATTCTAATTAAAATATAAAACGCACGTAATCACAAGTAAAAATAATTTCAATTACTTCTGCAAGCAAAATTTCATTATATGAAAACTGAAATTCAAGTATCGATGCCCTGATTAAAATTGCATGAATTGATACGTTTTATGAAGGCGTAAAATCGGATCCAAAAGTCAATTTTTTGTTTTTATACAAAAGAATACCTACTCATTTTCCTCACTCCGACTCTGGGTTTGTACGCTCAACGTAAAATACCGCTCATTCATGCAACCTCTGCGTAGCCAAATAAGTATTTTTGGCTTTGAAATGCAACAAAATACTTTAGTTTGATGTATTTTTCTTGTTTTACAGCAAGACT
Organism: Mermis nigrescens; assembly: GCA_036768485.1. Lineage (NCBI taxonomy): Eukaryota > Metazoa > Nematoda > Enoplea > Mermithida > Mermithidae > Mermis > Mermis nigrescens. The sequence goes on along the minus strand of JAVLUZ010000141.1, from coordinate 3,839,600 downwards.
GTAATTTGAATCAAAACGCAAATATGAAACGGTCTAAGACAGTACGACGCCGCCAGTTGGCGCCGCCGCTTTGGCACCAGGCGTTTTGGTGCCGCCGGTTTGGCGCCATGTGAATTCAAATTTTTGCTCCGTACTTACTAGTTACATTTTAGGTTTAAAATATTCATCCCATGTTCCTTGTGGATCTACATAAGTACTGCACTTGCAGTGAACTTTTTTATCATTATAATATTCAACCTTAATTCAGTGCTGTTCGGTAAAGTCTCGTTAGAGCACTTTTTGAGCAGTATCGTTAGAGCACTTTGTATCGTTATAGCACCAGTCGCGTTATGGCACTGAATGTCTCGTTAGAGCACTCAGGTGTCCCGTTATGGCACTTCTGTGTCTCCGTTAGAGCACTCGAACGGATTGACCCTAAAATATCTCGTTAGAGCATTACTACTTGCCTGACGTCGTCACAGCGTACAGTTTGACCTGGAAAACGTCATAAGTAAGCATAAATAGGCAGCAACAATAGGCATGTTGTGCCAGAAGATTTAACAAACAAAAGAAACATGTGTAATCCATAAAATCGAACATTAATCGTATAAAAGCGATTGCTCATTCATTTTGACTGCCTGTACAGTAGCTTTTAGCTTAGTAAAATGTACCTTTATCTGTATTTCTGTTAATAAAAAAATGTTACGTATCAATATTATAAAACGCGTATTAAACATTATTTAGCTGCATACTTGTCTGTTTTTTGTATGAAATATGGAAATTGCATGAAATAAGGAGAGCTGAAATTCCAGATTTCGCGAAGTGTCTCTTTTTAAAGCTAATTCTTTTATCATTTTCTGAGTCGTCCGTTTTTCGTTGTTTGAAGAACTACATGATTATATACTATCAACAATAAAGTTTCAAAAATTTTGACTAAAATGTTAAAAAGTCATATAATTTCACATTTTCGGATTTTCCCAAGTCTACTTGTGCTTTTTTGCATCTCAGTCTTAAAAATTGCAAACGCTGGGCTGGTTTTTATTAATACGTACAATGACCTACCAAATGATGCCGATTTTGTTCAGCGTGTCAATATTGAAATTTCACGCTATTAAATCACATACAACATTTTCTGTAATTTTTCTTTTAATAATTTTTTTGAGCGACAAAAATTTGCTTATTTTTATGCATGTGTACATTAATAACGTAAACTCTGTCATTTTCGTGTATAAAGCATGATAAGAAAATTTTGGTGCTCTAACGCGACATGTTAGTGCTCTAACGAGACTCATAGGTGCTATAATGCGACACACTGCTGCTCTAACGATACAAAGTGCTATAACGAGACGATTGGTGCTCTAACGCGACTGGTGCCATAACGATACCTAATCGTGCTGTTCATGTGTTGGCTGACTATTAGCTCGGGATTTCGTTTCACACGTGAGCGTGAAAGGTCTGGACCATCCTAAAGAGAATCTGAAAGACTTTTTAATTCGGCAGGTGTTTAAAATTAGTTCCAACTCCCAATGTGTTAGTAATATGAAAAAACAGGTGTTCTTGCGTAACTCGCAAAATTCATCGTTGTACGTCGATAATGGCCTGACCTGTATGTACATATCACAGATGTACTGGGGAAGATGGATTTAATATCAGTTAGTGCATTATGAAGGAAAGAAATGTAAGATAAAATCATATGATTGTATTATCTTGGTATTCATAAATCAAAAGTCTACGGGAAAAAAGGGTTCGATGAATTTTTTGGTGGTGAAAAAACAAAGTCGACGTTTTTAATCAATCACTTTGAAAACCCTTGCAAAAACAGTATGTATGTATTCAAAAATTTTAAGCGGATCTTGACTTCTAGGACTTCGTAACATGTAGGAAGCAAGCTATAATTCCGAGGGGTTCTCTGATGGAACAAAATAAAAAAGAGCACTAAGAATTCAATGCTGGTGAGTCAGTCGAAATCTCGGGGAATTTACCAACCTTACACTCGTGTGTGGTACGAAACCCGAGCTATCATCAGGAACATACAGACAAGATTCAGCTTTTAGAAGGGTGAATATTAGGAATCAAAAAAGTTCTCAATGTTTATTCGCACATTGATATGAGATCCACGATATAACGTGATTTGAAAAGATCAATCCTTTAATGTAGGTATTATTGAAAAAATTTTAAATTTATTCTGCCCTGAACCGGCGGCGCCGAAAAGGCGGCGCCGAAAAGGCGGCGCCGAACTGTCTCTTTTCAAATATTAAAATTTCTAAAGCCAATTGAAAACAAAAGCGAAGCACACTGTACTTTTTTGACTTTGACCCTCGTTGCTTTATCGCCCAGTAGATGCGTGCCAAATATTTCCCATCCAAAACAGGCGTTCAAAATAAAGATATTGGGGAAGATTGAAAATCGCTGGGCGTAAATAGCATACGATGTCAGAACATACGAAGCCCAATTTAGCGCAAGCTTTGTAATAAGCGGAAGTCCAGTAGCCCATAATAAAATACGCAAGTCGTTTGATAGTAACTTAGGCAACCTGAATCACAGGTTAGCGCGGTAGCGTGTATCTGTAATTTATTTGAATACCCCAACATATGCTGCCTCACAGCTAGACCGGGACACATTTGGGAGGTGCGGTTTTTTTAATGATAGATAATAAAAAACTCGATGGAAGTTTTTTGTTTTCGTTTACCTCTACACCGAGTGCGTAATGAGCGTATAAAAGCATTTGCGCAACGTTATAACATATACAAACTGTAGCGCTTTTTTTGCCCACCTTGTGCACAACTCAGTGTGAATGCCTCATAGGATTTGATGGTACAGAATTGCAGAGAATCAAATTATCTAAAACAACATTTTTTGTTTTTCAAATTTCGCATTAGTTCTTGAGGAGCAGCGTAGATATTGCAAAAAATGAGGGTGTAGAGACAGATTCAAGTCGCGTTTTCTGATCCTTTTTATCTTCCAACAACTCCGGTTATGAGTCCCAGTTTACAATCTAGTGAATGGTGTAAATACAGCTTTTGTCTCAGATTTCTTCAAAAAATCCTCCACTTTCAAGTCGGAACAAGTCGAATAAAATAAAAACAAAGAACGTTCAAGGGGCTACAAGTTGCAGTAAATTGCGTTTAAAAACCTCATTATTGAATTACTTCTAATGGTGTTGAGTTAAAATTAATTTTTGATTCGTCAATGTCTCAAATAGGATGTAACTAAAGTTTTTCAAACACAAACGTACTACCACTCAAATGCTACAAAATAGCGTAAACCAAATTTCAAAAAAAGAAAACACTCAATGGGGAGTTAGCTTTGAGATTTTCAAAGTCTGCACTCTGCCAGTGCGTGAAAAACACGTTTTTACTTTTGTTTAGTTTGCCGATCTCGACGGTAAAAAATCAAGTCGCACAAAGTATACTAAAAATAAAATACACCTGAAAGGTTTTACATCACAATTGAACGCGTTTCTTTAAACTCAATATTAAGTTAGGTGTGGAGGTGTAAAGTTTAAACTCTAGTGTAAAAAACATGTTTTCTACTGATTTTCTGTCAGCCTATTCTAAAAATAAAGTACGTAACGGCGATTACAAATCACACCTCGTCGGAATTCTTTACACGCAATACTGAGTTATTTCTGGAGCTGTAAAGTACCAGCTCTGTGGTGGAAAACGTTATCTCAATTATTCTGTCTGCTAAGTTCCCGTGTTTGAATAGATATGTCCGCACTTATGCAAAAAACAGAGAACGTCTCAAGAATTACACATAGCAGTAAGATGCATTTATTTACACTTAATATTGAGTTAGTAATGGAGATGTAAAAATCTAAGTCTTGGGTGAAAAACACGTTTCTGTATTGGATCTTGTACCGTCATAAGTAGGAGGGACACGATGTCACGATCGACGCGATTTTTAAGCTTCTAAGATGTACAAATAGAATATGTAAGCATTATGTCTTAATGTAATATGATCTTTTAATAATATTACGATAATTATGTTTATTTTTATTCGTATTATAATATTCGCAAAATCGAATGTTGTAATATAAATCGCTATTTTCAAAATGTAAAATATGATAAGGTCCTGAATTTTTCCCAACAATTGTAAAAATTATAAGTACTATAAACGTTTATGTTTACGTAAATGTGCAGAAAAGGCAAAATCGGAGGCTAACAAAGCGGTTCTATTCAATGGCATGGTCAAAACCAGTTAAAACCGGTTTTAAGAACCAGACAGAGAAGACAGACGTCAGACAAGAATAGAAACTTAAGATCAATTAAGCTTACCACACTTTGAATATCAAGAAAACATGAGACTGCGCGAAATATACACCCAAACAACTGATGTTGTTTACTAACTTTCGGGTCAAGTGGTAAGTTATTAAAAGATTACTCGAGGTCAAAAGCATCCGATGTAGTTGAGGAAAAACGCGCTTATATGCAGACAGATGCTACACGTGGAACAGATGAGCAAAAGATATCCAAAATGAGTCATCAAAACAACACCTATGTGCGCCCGCCGATTTTCCTATAAAAGCGACGCGACTCAAAGCTTTGGCCCTTCCTTACCTTTGTCTTAGCGTCTGGTCATTGCCTTGACCGAGCCTGAGTCCCGGTGTTAGCCTTATTCCATGCATTAAAAGATCATAATCACTGACGCTTTAGCTAATCATAGCTAGCACAATCTGAACCCACAGTTACGCCTTCTTTTCCGCCTTAGCTTACACTCACGTCAAATTATTGAATGATTTGGATGCTTTCATTTAATTTGCAAATAAAATTATAATTCCTTATTCGTTGCTGTCGTCTTATCAATACTACGCAAACGCAGAATTGCCCTCAAACCTACTCCATTAATAAAGTGCGCAAACTTCATTTGAAAAAAATCGAGCGAAAATTGGCGAATTGAGCGCTAAAAGTTACGAATAATTGATAAGGCGAGAAGTGGATGTGACAATGATCTCAACTCTAAGAACGCTTTGCCCTTAAGGATCACACATTCTACAGGAAAAATTACATTGCACTCAAAAGGAGGTGTAAATTAGTTTACACTGAAGCTTTACTTTGCTCCAGAGTGTTGTGCAAAGTCATTTTTTGTAAAATATTATTCGTAACATCAAGATTACGATTCACATTTTAAACATTCTTACACCCAGCAGATGTAAAAACTTTACACTGAAAATTAGCTTTAGCTTGCCGAAGGTGATGTTTTTCAAAATGTTCTCCAAAACATAAGGATTTCTCCGGACTATCAGGTTTAAGAACTTGATTACAATTCTCTCTACATTTTCCAGTTCTGTAAACTTTACGCTTTAGGTTAAGTTCATGTCTGTGAAGTTGTACGTTGTAAGAGCTAAGTTTTATTACAAACTTTTTCTCCGGAAAGTCAGGATTACGAGTTTAACTTTTTTTGTCACTCAATGGCCGTTCAAGGTAATTTCGAAACGTTTTAGGAGGTAGATTTTTAAAAGACTGTTCTTGTGTTATTCAAGCACTTATTTCATTCCGGCAAGTTACCTCTTAGTTTATTGATCGATTCACTCAAATGATTCTTACTAAAAGTTGGTTACTAGCAAAGAAAAATGCTTCGATGAAACAAAAAGGAGAAATATTTTTCGTAATAGCGGATTGTTAATGACGTAAAAGGTGGTTACTAGGAAAAGTCACCAATGTGCGCAAAAATCGGAGCGAATCTTTGGCCTGTGCTAAGTGGCCGATTAACTTGGTGATCAATATCGCATTTTCAAGACAATATGATGTAATCAATATTCAGTTAAGGCTCAATAGATGGATTATGACATTTGCATCATATGGCTCTACAGTACACTTATACTCGTACGTGTTATGCTAACACGATGAGATGATGTAGGTTCATTTTCCCCTGTTTCGGCATTCTACGATGAGCTACTAAAATTTCCTGTGTGCATTTATTTGATGGTTATCTCGCTCACTCTTCTTGCGCCGTGTCCTAAATTCTTTGGTGCAAACCTTTTTGCACATGTTCAGTGCCTTACCGCGCTTGTATGCCATCACACATGGGCGTGGGAGTTCTAGGGGTATACACTTCCCGCAGAAATTGAAACAGATTACTTAAGACCTCCAGAATTCTATTTTTAGTAACATTTTTAGCAATTTTTTGTGATTTCCCCTCCTCCCACGGAAAATTCTTGTTGCACACAGTATGTATGCCATTCAAGAGCGGTCGTTCAGACTTACATTTAGTTGAGCTTAGTGAACAAGATGATTTGTAGTTTTCTTTAATTCAGATCGATCAGTTCTTTTGAAGAATAAACTATTGCGCTATTTGTTTTTCAAACTGAGAATGCGACTACCTTCTCTGTAGACTGCATAATATACTTAGATTTTTGTATCGCTTAGATAATCTCACTTTTGGCAGATTCTGATGATTTTTTGGGCACATAGGTGACTTTTTCCTAGTCCACCTCGTTTTGTGTCTTCAATAATCCGCTATTCCGGGTATATTTATCCTTTTTGTCCCATCGGTGGATTTTATTTTGCTAACTGTGATACTTCTGCAGCTTCAAAAATGATTTGAACGCAACTAAATACATATATTTATCTGTAATTCACTTTAAATTATCTTCAGCTATAGCCTCCCTTTCTCCTAAATTGTCCCTTCATTACTAATTATATACTAAGAAGGCATAAATAGCATTCGCTTGTGGAGCCAAAACCTATTGGTTAACAAAACAGATATAAAAATTTAAAAGGAATGAAATAAGATATTATAAATAGAATGGTCAACTTACGTTATCCACAAGCCAGTGACCGAATTGTTAAAGAATCTGTATTTATGACTGTCAGCAAAAGTCGCATCGCAAAGAATGAGTGCTGTAGCAAAAGCTACCAACGGAATGGAAAGCATGCACAAGGTAGATCCAACGCTATCATAGTTTATCCAACATGAATATTCAGAGACAATTTCACCGTAGATGAATAACAAATGAGTGACACAGGTTAAGGCGATCGCTATGCCTGCAAATGGATGTAGCCATAAGGATATTAAAATTAAAATTACACAGGAAAAACACATTTAATGTAGATCTGTTGATTTCAAAATGTCGGTTTGAACGTGTGAAAGTGTATTGCAACAGCAAAAATTCGTCAACAGAAACATTTATAGAAGAGTAGAGTCGCGGAAAATGTAAAATACAGAATAAAGGACGATAAAGCAATAACACAAATACATCTCGTATCAAGAAGGAGCATTGCTGTGCAACATAGGTGGGCAGCACCAAAATTCTGAGGTGCAAGGTTGTCCAAAGGTTAATAAATGGCCTTTAAAATGGTGGTATGGCGAAAAAACACCATTTTTCAACATTTCTCATCGAACGCTATCCAATCGCATCAAAAAATTGCGAAGAAAAACAAAAAAAATTTCAAAAACTGAATTTTGGGGGAGGGTAGTATTTGGCGGTTTCTGGGAGGTTGCATATCCCCAAACCCCCCACGCCTAGCGTGTGCGGTGCAAGGTCATAAAGGCAGTGCTCTTACTTAAGACTAAGGTTTATTCTCCATGTTTAATTTTTTAGATCTTCTAATTTTACCCTGAACACATTAGCACTGGAAACAGACTCAGGTACATAAGTGGGCTTGGAGGGTGTTGGGGTTTGCACCACCCAGAAGGCCGAATACCCCAGCAATCAAAATACCCTCTCCTAAATTCCATTTTTGAAATTTTTCTCTCTCGTTTTTTCGCAATTTTTCGAAGCCAATGGATAGTGCTCGATGAGAAACGTTGAAAAATGGTGTTTTTCGCCTCTACCATTTTTAAGACAATTTTTTGACCTTTGAAACATCTTGCACATTCTAAGAAATTTTGGTGCTGCCCAAATATGCTCAGGTAGCATATTCCAAGCATTCATTTTGTGACTGAAAAATATTTCTTCAAGTTAGATTTTAGAGCAGTGGCTTTTAATTTTAATGTATTGGTGGATCTAGTGTTGTTTTTCTGACAATGTTAAGCACGTCATAACTTTATGTTTACCAACGTCAAGTCGTTACAAAACGCCTTTTATTTTCTATAAATTCTAGGTTTGATACCTGACGGCGATCCTTTCCTGATTATATATGATGTTTGGATAACGGCACCCTAAGACCACACCTGGGCGTGGGAAGTGGGGTTTGGGGGGTATGCACCCCCCAGAAATCAAAATACCCCCACCAGAATTCAATTTTTTGAAAAGTTTTTCGTTTTATTTCGCAATTTTTTGATGCCAATGGATAGTGCTTGATGAGAAACGTCGAAAAATGGTGTTTTTATCGCCATACCACCATTTTTAAGGCCCTTTTTTGACCTTCAAAAAATCTTGCACCCCGAGAATTTTCTTGCTGCCCACGTATGCCTAAGACACGTTTAGTAAAGCATGTACATGTACGTATCTTTGAACCTTTTCAATATTGCGAATATTTCGTTTAGTATATGGTGAGCAAATAGAGGTAAAATTCTAAAAGAGGCCGTACATAAGTTTCATAAGTCATGTAAGAAGTGTCGAATCATTACTTTTAAAATAGGAAAAAAATTAGTGGCATGCGATGGAAAGCCTGCTTTACAAGTTTCTTGTAAGAGCAGTAAGATTTAGTTTTGATCAACAATATGCCCAAATCATTTTCAGGGGATTTTTGAGCTCGCTATAACGCTATCATTTATCATGTAAACCACTCGAGAATATTTATGATATTAATATTAAAATACATTAATATTTGGTATTGACATTAAAACTAATGTTAAAATCTGTTAAACTTTAAATTCAGGTTCCTAGTCGTTACGCTTATAGGTGCAGCCATTTTCGATCGTTTTACCCTATTATCGTCTTACTTTTGCCTAGAACATTTTCTCTATTTTCTTCTGTGGTGTCTCTAGACCCCAAGCCACAACGTGCAATGTCTTGTTGTGTTTCTATTGTTAACTAATCTGCTTCGGTGAAATAATAAGATTTATTCATTCAGTTGTGCATTTTGCATCCAAATAAGATAGCTAGAAATTGACAAAATTATTTAAATGAAGTAAGTCGATATTTTTCAATTATAGAAAAGTAAATATAGAGTTACAAAAACAAACAAATATTACGAACCTATGCAGAAGAGTAATGTCAGTTTTATGCTCATCAATCGATCGTGGAGAATAACGCAAGTTGAATATGCGTAGAATTGGAGGCATTCCAAAAGAAGGAACGAGAAGTTCATTGCGCATAAAAATTGTAACGCGACAGACGTGCCATAGCAAATCCACTAAAAAAACGCACATTTCACTAAAGCAATAACAAACAAAGCAATTATTAAAATGCGTACGCTTGTGCATTGCAAGAAAGGCTGGATTCGCTTTTACACAGACTTAAGGGCAACATTTTAATTTGTTCGTTCAAGTGTCTTATCTTTCTAATCAATATCTCCTCGCGATCTGCTTTTCGGAAGCCGAAATCGTTCCACAGTGAGTTTTTAGCAAGAGAAAAACCCAAAAATGCAATGTATTTGGACACTAAAAAGTTTAATGTCAAATTAGATCTTTGAAAATGATGAATCACTCCAAGAAGCGCAATCACCAAATTCTGGGGGTCTGACCGTACAAAATCGTGATATTGCCAAAATTCAATGCTGGCGGTCAACCGGATTCTGCAGAGACCTTCAGAGTTACAAAATCCCTAGAAACTCCCCACGTCCATATCTGGCGAAGAGTACGTGTTCTGCCGCTTACTGTAGTAATTATATGCGCAAAGTAAGAGGCAAATTTATAATGGGAGCACGGAGAAGCACATAAAAATTACATAGGTATACCCTGATTCCTGATTTAGAAAAGGAAAATTCTACTGAGGCGAATGGAAAAATTAATGAAAAAGCTTGAACTTTTTCCTGTTCATTTTCTCAAGCTGTTGACTTAAAATTCAAATGGAAAGGCCAGTCATCTCCAAATTTGTTTTATTCTTTATTTTTTATTTTCGCGAGGCGGCATTGTTTATACATCCCAGGCACCAGTGTGTTTCCACAAAAAACGCCCAATAGATGAACGAAAAACAAAACAATAAATATTGGGCTTGTAGGCGCACTATGTACATATATGTACGAAAATACAAAACTCGAAACGATCCTACCCAATCATCTGTAGAGGCAGAAAAGAACATAATCAGCGTATACTCGATGCAGAGGCATATTTCTTGGCCACTTCGCAAAAATCGAACATACGAATGGGATCTGAACATTAATTCTGAAGGCAATATGATGTATTGAATAAGAGACAAATAATACTGACTTGAAAAGTAAAAGTGCAATGAATGCACTCAGCGATGTGCTCATAATCCATGTACAGCCAAGACCAAGCATGGCTTTGGCTGCTATTTGCTGGAATGTGCTCATTGGACTCTGAAAGTCAAAAATCTATATAAAAATGATATTCAAAATAGTCATAAATTCGATCTCTTGATCGCAAAATACAAGGAAAACTATAAAAAATTACTGATTTAGCCGCTTGTTTAAAAAAAGCAAATTGCTCGTCAAACGCAGTGTCCTGAAATAGACAGCAATCAAACTCTGATGGTTAGACAAAATCGCCAAGTCTGGGATCTATCGATTTTCGAAAAGAAAGTCATTCATATTCTCGCGGGGTTGATGTCCATAGATGAAAAAGCATGGCCGATCTGGGGAGGTCAGCCGGTCTGGGGGAGAGGTGAAAAATGGAGCTTTTTTCGAGCAAAATGATCACAAAAATTAGGATAAGCGCCAAAACAGCGTTAAAACTACTTTATTACACAGTTTCTGATCAATTTGAAGCACTTTTGATAAAAATTCTGAATTTTCATTCGTTTTTGACCTTCATTTTGCTTCATTTCCCACAAAATTTTCCATTTTTTCATTCTGGGGGTCTAGACCCCTAACTTCCCTCCGGTGCATGTCAGGTTTAGTCTAGACCTCCTCAAATCCTAGACGGCAATGTTGCGGTCCTGATTAGTAGTGACTTAAATATTTATTGGAATGTAAGGGTGCAATGTCGTTTTCAAGGCTTTATCCACTTGGATCAGCTAGCCTTAATCGTGCAGTCGTCCACGACGCATTTGTACTATCGCCGACTTACAGTATGCCTATTTCGTCTGATAGCTTTACACTTATCGTTTAATGATTATTTTCGCTTCTGTTTATTCTATTTATTGATCAGCCAGTATCTTGCGCTAGTAATTTCTGTATTTGTAACTCTTGTGTCTAGACGCTTTTCGCTCTTACTGTAGTTCAATTTCTCGGCTTGCTTCGGTTGCTCTCGTCGTATGCTTTGAGGTAGTGGTTTTTCTTGAAAGAGTGCTAGCTGAAAGCGTTTATAAATAAAAGAGCAATCCAGTGCATGTATTGGCTCAGTCCCTTATGCATATGATGATTCCCTCAGTTTTCAGATAAAAATCTTCAAAAGTTAATTATTTAGAGACTTGTTAGACTAGGTACGAAATCTGATTCATAGTGCCTCGAAGTCCATTTATTTATGGCCTGCTATTTAAATTTGTTTTTAGCCGGTGAGCATAAGTGGGCGGCACCAAAGTTCTGGGGGGTGCAAGATTTTTCAAAGGTCAAAAAATGGCCCTAAAAGTGGTGGTATAGCGAAATAATACCATTTTTCAACGTTTCTCATCGAGCACTATCCATTGGCATCAAAATATTGCGGAAAAAACAAAAAAATTTAAGAAAATTGAAATCTGGGGGGGTATTTCGGTTTCTCGGGAGGTACATACCCCCAAACCCCCACGCCCAGGTATGCCGGTGAGTCTCTCTAATTGGAACTATTAAATTTTATTGCGTCTTAAGGTAGGTACTCGAAATGGTACCTTGCAGCTACCTGCCCGATTTTTCGTTAGGCGTTGATTTTTGGCGGTTGATTAGAAAGCCCGCCTGGATTTCAGTTGCTTGTTTACACTTACACGTGTCTCAGTCACTTTTTTATCGCCGTTCTTGTATTTCAAACCCTTTAATTTTGCATCACCTCTTACTTTTGAGGAACACTAATCTGCTAAAGCTGTTTGAATGGGCAGCTTAGATACAGGGTTGTCCCAAAAATGTGTCACAATTTAATTCCAGTGCCAAACTTGCAATGTTTGTTTAAGTTTAAGGGAAGGGGTGCTAAAATTTTAAAGTCGAATATCTCAATCTGCTATTTGTACATAGATAGGCAAAAATAGTGGTATTTTTGAGTGTTTCTCAGCTGGTTCTACACACGGGAGATAGATTGTTTTTAATTTAAGTAATTTATTTTGATTCCAATGATATTCAGAAAATTCGTTGCAGCAAATATCCACTGAAATAATTTCTAAACATTCTATTCAAGCTTTACCCTGCAACTTGTTTTGTACTTGATTCTGGTAAATTCAACATGGAAAATTTCCGCACCTCAATACTAAGACAATAAATCCGGCGCGAAGCGACTGAAAATTTCGGGTACGCTTAAGGTGTGCCAAAATCAATTTTAGTGTTATTTGAGATAAGTTTCAAGAATTTTCAATTTTTTACTTGGATGAACCATTGTACAAAATACTCATATTTCCAAAATTTGTGAGGACTAGCCCCCTGTCCCCCCACAGCTACGTGTCTGGTGAGAAACAGGCATTAAGGCTATGAGAAGTCAGACACGTTTTAGCGACTTTTTAATGTTTTTCAAATTAATAATAGCTGCAAGATACGGAAATAGAGTTCATTGCGTTAATGCATATTTTTTGACGAACCACGGTAGCCAAAAGACCAAACCTTTGTAGCGGAAAATTCTTAGGCTTTTGCTAAATTTTGACAGTTTTGTTTAATTTGCACAAAAATTGCAAATGGCAGACGATTAAATAACATTGTGGATATATGCATGGCCTACATAGTACCTCAATCCCTCAATTGCTGTATGCTACTCAAGAATAATGAAAACTACTAAATTTAGATTGAGGACAGTTCGCAAACTTTTCTTAATGGACAGTTCGCAAACTTTTCTTTAAATAGACAGTTCGCTGAAATTTTCTTTAAATCACAAGAGCGCTTCATAACAATTCTTTTTTCATTCAGCTAAAAAAATCAATAGAAAAAACGAGGAAATCGCAATAATACTCAGAAAAGCGCAATGCACATCAACAACGACAACATTGACAATTTTTTTATGATTTTCTAACAACCATTTGACGAAAATCATAGTTAGCGCGTTAGCGCGTACCTATAATATAATTGGGTACCCCTAACACCTGTGCACTCCCTTACATCTATTACGGTGCACATCTGGGAGGTGCGGTTTTTTTAAATGATAGATAATAAAAAACTCGATGGAGGTTTTTTGTTTTTGTTTACGCTCTGCACCGAGTGCGTAATGAGCGTATAAAGTATTGGCGCAACGTTATAACATTTACAAACTAGCGGCTTTTTTGCCCACCTTGTTCATAACTCAGTGTGAATGCCTCATAGAATTTGATGATGCAGAATTGTAGAGAATCAAATAATCTACAACATTTTTGCTTTTCGAATTTTGCATTCGTTCTTGAGGGGCAGTGTAAAGATGGCAAAAGATGAGGGTGTAGAGTAGAGACAGATTTAAATCGCGTGTTCGGATTCTTTATATCTGCCAACAAGTCCGGTTATGAGACCCAGTTTACAATCTAGTGAATGGTGTAAAAACAGCTTTTGTCCAAGATTTCTCCGCCACTTTTCCGATTATAAGTCAGGGCAATTTGATTAGAATGAAAATAAAGTACGTGCCAAGGCCTACATGTCGCAGCAAACTGCGATTAAAAATTCAATATGTAGTTACTTTTTGGATTTTTTCTTCAATGTTTTTCTTATTTTTTCACGTTTTCTTCCATTTTTTGATTGGTCAATATGTCAAATAGGATGCGGAACAAATGTTTTTCATTTATAAGCATACTACGACCCAAGGGGAATTATTTTTAGATTTTTAAAGTTTACACCTTGCTGGTGCACGACAAAACATGTTTTTTAATCGTTTTTTGGTTTTCCTTCTTCGACGGTTATAAATTAAGACGCGCAAAGTATACTAAATATATAGTACGCCTTAAAGATTACACATCGCACTTGGACGCGCTTCTTTATACTCAATACGGAGTTAGATGTGAAGGTGTAAAGTTTAAACTCTGAGGTAAAAACATGATTTTCGCCAATTTTTTGTGAGTCAACATCTCCGGTTATGAATCGGGTTGCGCGAACTATTCGCGGACTGTTCTAAAATGAAGTAAGAGACCACGGCTGAGTTGTTCTGGAGGTGTACAGTACTAGCTCTGAGGTGAAATAAAAACGTTGTTGCAATTATTCCGTCTACTAAGTTCTCTGATTACGGATTAGTATGTCCGGACTAATGTAAAAACTATGAACGCCTTTAGGGTTACACATTGCAGTAAGATGCATTTCTTTACACTCCATATTGAGTTAGTCCAGGAGGTGTAAAGTTATAGGTCTGGGGTAAACAATACGTTCGTTCGTCTATTTCGTCCATGATCTTCTTCCGTATGAGTAGGGGCATGATCTCAACTCTTAGAATGCTTAACGCTTGAGGGTCACACATTGTACTGGACAAATCAGTTTTTCAATAGCGGAGCAACAGTGTTTGAACTAAAGGTTTATTTTACTCTCAGAGTGTTGTGGAGAGTCAACGCGGCACACCCTCTAATTTTGTAAACTTTAGCTTCGGGTTGACTTTGAGGCCAGGAGGTTGTAAGATGTACAAGCTAAGTTTTTTACAAAGTTTTTCTCCGTAAAATCAGTAATACGGAATCTAATGTTTTTTGTGACTCAATGGCTGTGTAAAGTTGAAAATTAATTTTGATTTCAAAACGTTGTGAAAGGTAACTATTTAAAAAACTATTATTAATAATATCATATTTACGAATTAGGAAAGACGTCTTGTTTGCAATGTAAATCTTAATGTGAATGATATATCTTGGTTTTCGTATTGTTTAAGTGTTATATTTCATTTGGCAAGTTATCTTTGAGTTTATTAATCGATTCACTCAAATCATTTCAATTTAAAGTAGAGTACTAGCAAAGAAAAATAGTCTGATGGAACAAAAAGGACAAATATACTTGGAATAGCGGATTGTGAAAAGAGGGAATAGAAAAAAGTCACCTACGTGCTCAAAAATCTATAAGAATCTGCGAAAAATCAGACCTTCTCTTAGCAACACAAAAATTTAAGTATATTCTTCGGCTTTTGAAAAAAGGTGTCCTCTCGGAACTTTTCTCACTGGTTTGGTTGAAAAGCTTAGAACGTTACTTTAAACTATGCTGAATAGCCGATTTAGTTGGATACCAGTATCGCATTTTCATGACAATATAATATAATATAATCAACATTCAATTATAAGCACAACACGTGGGCATGAGGGATCTGGAGAGGTTTGGACCCCTTGAAAATCCAGCGGACCCCGCTCCCAATCGATAGACCCCCAGAATTAAATTTTTGGGGTTATTTTTTTACAATTTTACCCCATCGGACCCCCACAACTTGGTCACTCTTCATATATGGTTATAAGGCTCAGTAGATGAATTATGTCATTCGCATCATGCTTTATGGCCGTACACTTACGCGTGTTATTATTACTAGCTGATGAGATGATGTCGGGTACATTTTCATTGCTTTGGCATTCTATATGTATGAGCTATTGAAATATCCAGTCTATAATTATGCACTATTGCATTTATTTGCAGGGTTATCTCGCTCGTTAGTCTTATGCGGTGTCCTAAATTATTTGGTGCTAACCTGTTTGCGCATATTTATTGTCTTACCTCACTTCTTTACTGTTGCAAAAGCGAAGTTTTTGTTTTCTTTAATTTAGACTGATCTTTTCTTTTAGAGAATAAACTGTTGTGCTATTTATTTCTCAAATTTAAGCCACAATTACCACAACCAATGTTTTTTTTTGTACGAGACAAAGATTTTGAGGCTCGTACAAAGATTTTCGGAGCCATCTTTGTACAATGTACAAAGACTTTTTGGGGCAAAGTAATAGTAATTTTAACGTTTTTTGGAGTATTTTTTAGCAAAATTTCTAAAAATTTTCGGCGCTTCGCGCCGAGTATCATAATTACATTCTATTTAGCTTCAAGCGCGGGCATTTAACACTCCAAAATCTATCTGTAAGCATCTTTGTACAGATTGAAGCATCTTTTACATCTATTTCCACTGTTTTATAAAGTTTTTATGCAGAGAAAAGAACTATTAAACAACTTTGCACTGTTTTCTGCCGTTTGAAGACTCTTTTGTCTTTGCGTTGCATTAAATTCATAAGCAAATTGGTGTCTATTATGAGATTCAGTCAGCACATTGCAACCGCTTATTATTTATAATTGTGTAACACAAGTCATTTTAACTTGCTGAGTCGAATTTTATGTGTAATTTCAACCTGAGACTCATGAAAATTTTGGCGTTTCGGGCATAACTAATATAACCAGCTGAATTTAGGACAAAGTTACACCTTTTGCGAAACGTGCGGGTCACGGATAACAATCTAGTAGTATGTAAAAATGTGTACATTCAATTGCATATCTATACGTTATATGTACAAAAAAATTTTCGCTCGCACAAAGACTTTTCCGGAGATCTTTGTACATGTACAAAGAGGCTCGTACAAAAAACAGTGACCACAACTACCATATGTATATAAGTCGCTGAATATACTTAAATTTTTGTGTTGCTTAGAGAAAGTCTGATTGCAGATTCCTACGGTTTTTGCGCACATAAGCGACTTTGTGCTGGTCCCCTCCTTTTATGTCTTTAAGAATCCGCTATTCCAAGTGTATTTGTCTTTTTTGTTCCATCGGAGCATTTTTCTTTGCTTGTACTTACATATTTGGCGAAAAAGAGCAAGAAAACGGCTTACGCACAATAATGTCGAATTAGATTGTTTATTATCAGACGAACAGGTAGCCAACGTCGTGAAGAGCCCTGTTTTATAAAATCAAAGCTTTAGTAAAATGGTACAAATAAATGTCTCATTTAAGTTTTATCAAATCAAATGTCGACTATTCACTCACAAGTTTTGCTTGACTTTCTGTCGATACCTTGTGCTAAGTGCGTAAAACTTGTAACATTCATTGTGTACGTCAACTGTCCTGTTTTTTCTTTTCTTGATGTTGTGCTCGTACCTGTAAGATTGTGTCAAATGCTTGAATTAAGTCTGACAACTCCGAAAGTTTTGCCAATTTCAAAATTTTTGGAATTTTCAAAATTATCGAACTTTAAACAATCGAGTCGAATCTTTAGAAAGTTTATTCACAAGTTCTAACGAAGCTTGAATTATGATTAGTTCTTGCAGTCTTGCATTTTGGTCAAACCTCTCCATTTAATAAATAACAAATTATGATGCACCACGTAGTTTTGTTTTACAGGGCAGTCAATTTTTACACAATTAAATATTTTATTTTCAACAAATTAAGTTCCGATGCGATTAACAGTTCGATCAATCGATCAATCAAAAGATCAAAAGAACCAAAAGTATTTTGATTAGACAGTGTCGATTTGCATGGTTTTCAAAAAATTTCACCTCCATATCCAAATGAACATTTCATACATAAATCCAATAAGTATCATTCTTATTACTTACACTTAATAAAAATAGGTACGCCTAAAGCACACGGAGAATCAATGTCATAAGCGATCAGTGAAACTAAAGCGACGTGACGAAAACAATTTCTCACCTTGCTGACTTATATATAACTGCACAATCCATGTATTCGGCGAAACTGGACTTGATGTCAGTAATTCCGAAGCATCTGCTTTTTCAAGAAGAATACGAGTGTTCAATAATTACAATAGGTGAATGTGATGCACTAAAATCAAATAAAATAATCCCACCTGCGAATCCTGATTTTCAAAACTAAAAATCAGTAGTTACAGAGATTATCAAGATAAAACAAATCTATAGTATGTTTCACACGACTCTCATAAATTTTAAAACCATCTCCGGAATAAGCTGACAGATTTGTATTATAGCATTGATCTGATATATAATAATCGTAACCCTCGGCTTACGGTCGATGAAATTTTTACAATTTGTGTGCGAAATTATGTGAAATAGACTATATGTTCTAGGTTTATAAGCAATGTATTTATGAAATCTAGAATATCGCGTTTTATCCAAATCATTAACTCTTGGTATTGGTCATAAAAATCTTTTTGACTCCTTGATACTTTTTATTCGATCAAAAATACTTTAAAGCTACGGAGAACCGCATTTTCTTGATTCAGGCTTTCGTTTCAATCCACCCTGCATTATAACCTTTGTGTTTGTGGTCTTCAAAATCTAGCAATTAGATACTGAGAAGGATAATTAATAAATAATTCCCATATATGCAATTTTTATCCTAATAGCTCAGTCCGAGCTAGTGACTATAAACGGAGGGTCAGCCCATTAAATTGGTCAAGCGTATATTGATCTTAACAAATAGTACCTATTATTATAAAGGGCCCAAAAGATGTGCAAATAAACACTCAGAGTAACCTAGTATGAAAAAGTATATTATATCATTACGCTTATTATATATTATATCATTATTATATATTATATTTTTATTATATATTATATCATTACGCTACCAGGCGTGACAACATGCACGGAAATTTTGTTGAAAAAACGCTTTACAATTGGGGCATGTACAGTAAATACGTATTTGATAGGCGAAATCATGCATGTAGACTCAAGAAAATTACTGCTGAATATGTAGGTATTTGGTATCAGAATAAAAAAGTGTAGGAAAGGGACAAAGATTCAATTAGCATGTTTTTCTAAAATTTTAACAATTAGAAACGGACGCAGCTGTGAGATTTATGTTTGAGCAAAGTGCGCATTTGAGTTGTACTCATTAACATCAGGTATTTAATGCTTTTAATTACATGTGAGCAGCGACTAAATTCTGGGATTGGATCTTATGGGGCAAACATTGAGGAAAAAGCCAAAAACAAAATTGTGGGAGATCCGCCTGATTCTAGGAAGTTTGAATTTTAAGGAGTTTACAACAATACATGGGTGTGGGGTTTGTAACCCAAAAGATTGAAACCCCCTGCCCCCAGAACTCTATTTTCAGTAATATTTTTGGCGATTTTACACATCCTGCCCCCAGAATGTTCTTGCTACTCACCTATGTTTACAACCCTTCCCCAATAGGGTCAATGTGTGACTCACTGTATGCATGTTGGAACTCACGGTGGCAGTGTTGGGACTCATGGTGGCAATGTTGGGACTCGCAATGGCAGTGTTGGGACGGTGGCAAAGTTGAGACTTGTGGTGACAGTGTTGGGGCAGTGATAGTGTTGGGACGGTGCAAGTGTTGGGACGGTGGCAGTGTTGGGACTCGCGGTGGCAGTTTTGGGACTCATGGTGGCAGT
Organism: Mermis nigrescens; assembly: GCA_036768485.1. Taxonomy (NCBI): domain Eukaryota; kingdom Metazoa; phylum Nematoda; class Enoplea; order Mermithida; family Mermithidae; genus Mermis; species Mermis nigrescens. The sequence continues at coordinate 3,820,277 of JAVLUZ010000141.1, read as the reverse complement.
GTTGGGACTGGTGGCGATGTTGGGATGCTGGTAATATTGGGGCGGTGGCAGTGTTGGGACATGATCAACAAATAGACTATATTTGTTTATAGTATCTATGTACGTATGTACATACATACAAACATAGTTCGATTAATTCTTCCCTAAGAAACATATTAAAACAATTTAGGAATGATGTAGGTACTTATCAATCAAAGTTACATGCACAATTATGCACACAGGGTGTGAGGGGTCTATTCTTATTTCTTGAAAAAATCTCATTTTCTGCATAAAATCTGTGAAGAACAGCATCCATATAGATGCGAAATGCGCTTGAAGTTAAATAACTTCTTTTCACAACTAATCTGAAAAGAGTTTATTTAAGAAAGTATGTCAGAACTGATCTTTCTTTTAATTATGAAAGCTAGATACCATTTGGGAAATTAAAATTTTGCAGTATATTTCCGGAAATAAGTTGTTTCATTTAATTCGAAACACGTGGTTGGTTTCAGTTTGGTCCTCTGAGCAAATCGTGGATGAGACTTTCGAACCAAAGCATCACACAACTAGTGATGTAAAAAGATCCAGATTTTTACCCAGATCCAGATCCAGATAAAGATCGGGTTCAGATTTTCTGGCAGATCCAGATCTAGATCAGATAACCAGATCAGAAAATAACCAGATCCAGATCCAGATCGTTTTGCCAGATCAAAATTTAAGAAGATCCAGAATACAGATACGAGATTCAGATAAAAATATTTTTTGTGCAGCAATTTGTATTGCTGAAAAGGAGGGCGTAAAGAACCCGAACCCACATGGATTGGGAGGTCTCGGGTGGCAGGACTAATATTAGAGCCCTCCCCAGAGGGGTCTGGGGCAGAGCCGAGGAAAATTTGCATTTTAGAGCTTTTACATAAAAATGATATCAATAAAAATTGTCTAAAAAGTACAAACTCACAAGTTTAGACTTTTACCAATGAGTGTATGAAATTGAGGCATACAAAATGTGAAAATTATTACAATAATTCAATTGACAACTTTATAAACAAAACGGCATTAAATATTCACAGGAACGTGAGATGTCTGGAATTTGGCAACATTGTGGTCAAACAGGAGAAACAAATGCTTCTTACGATTGCTTGTAAGAAAGAAAGGTGTAATATTTCAGGGAGTATCACTCTCAAATATCACTAACAATACATTTACCTAACAACACAAAAATGCAATACTATGGAGAAACCAGCTTAATTTCAATTCAACAAAGAAAAACGCCATTAAAATTCATGAAAAATGACAGATGCACTTACTAAAACTATACATGTATGAACAGTATAGAAATTCTGGGAGAGTCAAGGTCAAATTTTTTCCAAACATCAAAAAAGCGATAAAAATGCCCCAAGGGCACTAAAAACATTGCTTTTAGACGTTTCTCGATGTCGCACATCGACTGAACAACTTTTTCAACAAAAATGTTTCGAAAAAAAGCGGTTTGCACTTACTTATAGTCTAAGGTAAAACTAATTTGTTCTAAACGACTGCTGAAGGAGGGAAAGTTCTGGGCATTTACAACTTCTTCTGGCAAATTATTCCAAAGAGGAGGGAGTCTATTTGCAAAACAATGCATTTTCAAATTATAGCGAGATTTAGGTATTTTTAGTTCAGGATTTTTTTCCAACAGCCCCACCGTCCCAGCAGCCCCACCAGCAATCCCAGCAGCCTCACCATTACTGCAATCACTATTATACGGTATAATAAAATCAGGCAATATTAATTTTTTATGAAAGATATTTTTTGACTATTTTCCAAATTCGTATATTTCATAAAGACCATAAACGAGTGTGCGAGTTTACATTTTCAGAATAAGTCTTCCTGAGAAACTGGTACACCTGTTTCATAATTTAAGCTTCAGCATTTGTGCGCAATCCAGGATTTTGCCTCATTCGAGTCATCTCGCAAGATTGGATTCCTGCTCATTTTTGGTCTACTTAACACTGTCAGAAAAAAATGAAAAATGCACTAGTGAAAGAGGAAAGATAAGTATTAAAATAAATGAAAATCAAAACTTTCATGCTATCTGCTTCAAAATAATTAGAAAATGTGGATTAGCGTGGTTTTTACGCTATTTTAACATTCATACCACTTTTTGGTCAATTTTTGGCTTAAAACTCCTTCTCCAGACCAGTCGTGCTGTGTACCTATGATTATAACAGTGAGACAGTTGGAAACCAACATTGGCAGCGAACAAATTCTGTGGGTCTGGTGGGTTGGAGTGACTGAGAAATGTGCTAAAAATAAAATTCTGGGGGTTTAACATAATTTGGGGAATTTCCAGAATTTCGGGTTGGGGGTTAAACTCTAATTAAACTCTAAACATCCCTTACCCCATGCTTATGTGTGCTTAGGGACAGTGCGACTGTTGGAACGGTAGGACTGCGGAAACGGTGGAACTGCTGGGGAATTGGTGGGGCTCCTGGGACTTGTGGGGCTGTTGGGATTATTGGTGGGGCTGTTCAACGGTGGGGCTGTTGGAACGGTGGGGTTGGTGGGACGGTTGGACTGCAGGGATTTGTAGGGCTGTTGGGATTGGTGGGGCTGTTGGGATTGATGGGGCTGTTTGGATTATTGGTGAGGCTGTTGGGACGGTGGGGCTGTTGTGACTGGTGGGGCTGTTGGGATGGTGGGACTATTGGGACAGTGGGGCTGTTGGGACTGGTGGGCTGTTGAGACACAATCCTTGCATGTGCTACAACTAATTAGATAACCTACCTACAGTAAATCGTAAAAGAGAAAGCATACCATCGTGCAAAAACAACTTTCTGATCTGTTTAACCAGATATAACTTGACTAAACAGATCCAGATCCAGATAAAGATCGGGTTCTGATTTTCTGGCAGATCCAGATACAGATCAGATAACCAGATCAGAAAATAACCAGATCCAGATCCAGATGATCTGGATCTGGATCTGAATCTGGATAAAAAGATCAGATCCAGATGATCTTTTACATCACTACACACAACCTACATATACATTTCAATTCTCTAAAATTCCTTTTTCCTATATCAATCATCATTACACATGACCTTGAAAAGATTTTAACCCACCAAACACTTTTCAACAGGCTAACGAATAAGAGATAAAATCTAAAATGTATAGTCAGTCAGGAAGAGATGGATTGTGGTATTTTCACCACAGAAAGCTGTGTTTTTAGACAAATGTGGTCCAAACATGTACAACTATAGTCCTCACCTGTTAAAAACTACTTTTTGTCTTTTTGCATATAATTACTGTACAACCACCCCAATCTTCGAACACTAGGCTAAAAAACAGACTATGTATTTGTACTATTTAAAACCTTCTTACATCTCTTCATGAAAAAAGGCGGAGATATGTTTGGTTATGGGTGGATTGTATACATGTTTATCAGTGAATTTTAATATTGATTGCCAGCATTAAAGTTATTGAAACTGCATGTGCTCCACTTTTGACTCTTTGAACAAACGTAAACTTATAACTTTCAGTGCTCTTCGAGCATTTTTCGACTAGTGCACGACTTTTGACTATCTCATTTACGACATTGTTTGTATCATTACTACCGATTGTTTCTAGGAATTGTTACCAAGAATTATACTAAAAGGTACTGCCATACCTTCCACCATCATTGACGATCATTTTGGATTCAACGTGCGTTAATCTTGATTTTAAAGTTTTCTCAAAACTTTTTCTTGACAGGAAAAGTCAAAATATTAACGCTATTTATTTTCTATAAATGTTGAAACACGATTGTTTTAAAAGCGATACTATCGTTTTTTCAGTATAGAACCGTTTTTTACGAAGAACATAACTACAAGTATCTATCGATTTTTTGTTTTCACCCCCAATGAAAGTTAACACACATTTCGTACAACCAAGTGACTGAATATCTTCCGTCCAAAAAAGTTTCTTAAATTGCAAATCACTATTTTTGCATTTAACAGATAAATAAGACATTCTGAAAGTGCGGTTTATCCTATTACCACAATCCAAACAATCACAAGAAACTATTTCCATAAATGCAAACATACTCCGCAAGTGTTCATTGCCCAGCTTATTCAAAATTTCTAAAAAAGCATGAGGATCTTGCTTTTCAGGTAATTCAAACCAGAACCAACAGCAAGCCGCAAACTATCCTATTAACATGGAACCAACAGGCTCTACAAATTTACAAAACTCCGAAAGAACTGATTTTTGCATAACAAGAAACTCCGTATTTTGAAAGCTTTTCACAACTAATGCTAACGCATTCAATTTTAACGAATGACACATAATTGTTCCTATTAGTCCATCTTTCTCAGCAATAAAATGGAATATTTTGTGAAAAATGAAAGAATTCTTCCTCGCAAGTTTCTCCAAACAAGAATTCCGTTTATATATCTTCGCCAAATCTATTTTTCGCTCAAAGATTTATATTCCCTGACAGAATCTCTGTTGCAGTACATTTTATCAGGCAAAAAACTCACAAGAAATATCATATTCAATTTTACATCCAGATAAAGACACATCACATAGCTGCAGTAAAATATGATTCTCCCAAATGAGTCATCAGACTTTCCAATGTCAAACCTTGTGCCTTGTGATCGCAATAGCATATGCTAAACATAGTGGAAATTGTTGCCTTTTTATTTTTAACTTTTTAGCTATCCAAAAATCGACATCAACTTTTAATTTTCTGAATTTTGGAAATTACATCAAACTTTACCATTACATATTTACCAAATTTATTTTTCAAATTGAGTTTCTGCGACGTTTCCTAAGCAGCCATTTACCCATCCCATTTCAACATTGTTATTCCTTCACAACATAACGCGCACACCTACTCTAATTTATAAAATGTCTCCTAACCCAGCATTATCACTAACTTTTCTTGCAGTAAACTTGTTTCTTGAATTTTTTGAAACTGACTGAAAAGGATATGTACTTTTGCCACAACTTCAACCAAGTCGTCTATATTATGATTTTGATCACAATTTTCAAAAATTTGCAATTTATTAATGAATAGGTACTGACTGACTCTTTTTCGCCTGGAAAGCCTTCACATCCGCTCTGTCCCGTTTCTCCGACCGTCCCGATTCTCCAACTTTCCTGTTTCTCCGACCATCCATATTTTCCGTCTAATGTTAAAACAGGTTATTTTTAGATTCCTAAAATTTCCGTTTGTCCGACAGTCCCGATTCTCCACCCCGCACAAAAATACAAAAGGTACCTAATGAGCGAAAAATTCAATCAAAATTAAAGCTGTCAAAGAGCGATGGTGGAACAATCGGAATACAGAATTTGAAGAACGTGTGTTGTAAGACATATCCACACCACAGTTATAATTTCCACCAATCAATTTTACTTATTTAGTGCTTTGTATAACCATCACAAAATAATAGCATCAGAATATAGTTGTTCTTGTCAAAAACAAATAAAAAATGGATAGCAAGTCGGCCAGGTGGGATGGTCGATAATGCGATGGGTCAAAAGACTTTAAATACCTCATAGGTTCATTTGGTTTCCACTTACTAATCATTTTTTCATCTTAAAATACCTAAAAATCATGTTTACGTACAGGTCGGATTGCTTACAACAATTGAAATCATATAGCAAGCTTTTTTCAAACAGACTACATGATAAAGCGCATTAATTTTCCCACACGAATCAGGCTACAAAACCGTTTTAAAATTTTGAGGCAGTAATGCGGCTTATCAGTGGCATACACCTTATATGATTCGACATACAGTAGAATATCAAATTTACTGTATTTTTTTAAAATACTTTTGTAGTCACTTTAAGATTTTTAAAAAACCTCAAAGTTAAATGAAACAGACTATAGATAAATCCACATAACGTTTGTATATCATTTCAAATGATAAATGGCATATAGGAATATATTCGTTTCCTATGAAACGTAAACAAATGACAATGGACAAATGCCTAATATATACGTATGCGAAGGAATCAATCAATCAAGTAATTGCTTCAATCAGCCTCTGAGCATACTGCTGAAAATATTCACAATTGTTCATGTCTAATTTATTAGATAAAACATTGAATGGTCAAAATCTAAAATTCAAATTTTAGGACATTATTTAACTTTTAACGCTCTATCAAATCAAATATAACTTAACACAATAAACCGTGCTATATGCGAGAACAATATAATTATTCATAAAATTATAATTTGCAAATTATATAATACTAACAGACCGAAAATAATAAATTAAACGCCAGCAGGATGGTTATCTATTAGAAAAAAATGTTTATGCGATAAAAACACCACTCATCGCTGGAAAACTTCAAATAAATAGTAAAATATTGAAATTTTAAATCGAAAAATTGTTTTTTTCAAACCTCAATATATTCTTCAATTTCGACTTTAAAAAATTGAGAAAAGAAGCACCTCTGTAGAAAACTTCGCTCTTTCTGTTAATGTATTTTTTAAGGCTGCACGACCAAACCTGCTTCCAAAAATAAAGATTTCCTGGAAAAAACGATATCAAAAAACCACTTAATTTCAGACCTAAACAAAAAAATAAAATCCGCAATATGGTCTGGTTGGGACTATTGATCCTGAAAAAATCATTTTAATGCGAACAAACCCACTCGTTTTATTAACAAAATAAGCTAAAAAACCGCAACGGTATAGATAGGACCCTCCCAAAAGCAAACAAATTATAGGAAGCTACCGCTTCCTATATGATATCTTGAAGGAAAACCTTCACGTGCATAATTTTGAATAGTTTTACAGATCTAACCAAAGCTATAGCCATTTAAAACTAAGATAAAAATCGAATGATTCAAATATTGATCTGAATTACTTACTGAAAACTAAGGCTATAAACATACGTGGGCAACAATCGAAGGGTCTGGCTGCAGTTTGCTGACAAAAATTCCGAAAAACACGCTAAAAATTCAATTCTGATCTATACTATAATGATAAATCAGTTTAAGTGCTAGTTTTCTTCGATATTTTTTCTGTGCAATTATTTAACCGTATCGAACATTATACAAATAAGGTTATAAGCACTATTTTTGACTATTTACTGCACCTGAATTGATTCCAAAGGGAAAATATTATAACAGCAATATTATGAGACAGACAGGCGCAGCTGAAGATGCGAGTACTTCTGGAAAAAGCACATATGTAGATGAATGCGAGATTATCAAAATGCGAAGTTTGACAAGCACTTATAAGCCATAGTAAATCAAGCCATCTTTTCTGCTGTTCAAATTGAGCTATCGACTTCTAGGAATTGAAAGCTTTAATATTACGAAACTACCATTCAATTTTTCTGCTCAGACAGTGCAAAAAGTAAGATTTTCCACTTAATTTTCTCTTCTCGTTTTAATAAACATGCAAAAAAGAAAATAAAATGTAGTGCGGCAATTAAGAAAAAGCTCTTAAAGGATTACTGCTCCTTTTTTCGGAATTCAGCCAATTAAACTGTATATACCGCCAGGTGGCTCCGTTTCGAATAAAATAGCATGGAACGGGTGCTTCTGCTATTAATTACTGATGTTTGTCATGGTTAATGCTAACCAACTGCTCATGCTTATTCATCTTCAAGCTCTTTTAGTTTTCAATTGCCGAATTTATCTAGAGTCATAATTTTCAGCACATGCGTGAGAAGGATTCTCAGCTCTACAGAGCACACAATATAAGTCGTCAAAAATGCACAAATTGCGGGAACAGTTCCTCGATTTCAGGGCAAAGCAGGTCCAAGTCAGTCATAACGCACGCAAATTTATTAAATAAATTATAGGTACCTACAGATTGTTTCACATAACCTCGTGCATAAAGTCTAAGAATTTTCATCGACAGTAAGCCGAGGGTTACGATAATTATATATCAGATCAATGCTATAATCGCAATCTGTCAGCTTGATGTCGGAGATAATTTTAAAATTTATGACCGAAGTTGCGTGAAACGTTTTAAAATTTATGACCGAGTGCGTGAAACAGACTATAGGTACGTAATAAGTATTTTGAATTTCTTACCAGATATTTCCCAAATTCCTTCGCCATAAACGCAATACCCCTTCTTGACTGTTTTACGCGTATGATTAAGTATGGCTGAAGTGGGTTCAAGACCATTGTCACATTCTGACCGTCTTTCTGTTCAACCTCTGTTAAAAGAATACATTGTTTGGGTCCCATTCTCTGGAAATTCCACACATCCGTTTTCGGTGAGCAAGGAACATTTGTGAAATTCGGCGATATTGCGATCGGATCAACGATCAAAATTTCTTGATTAATCAATTTTATTATCGATGCACCGGATCCATTGCCACAATGCTTAATCAAAAAACCGGCCGTTTCGCCGAAAAGCTCCAATTTGGTTTCTAAGCTTGTGATATGAAAATGACCATCGCCACATGAGGCGCAGTCACAGTCTTCTAACAAAAAAGAAGTTGCATCATGTAGCTAATTATGCGATACAGATAGCGGTTTAACGCGCAATAATCCATTTAATTTATGTCAATTAGTATAACTTAACTCAAAAATAATGCGTAAAAAATGAAAAACTTAGTAATGATATTAGCAAATAGAAAGTAAGACAATAAAAATGATGAATAAATAAATTAAAAACTCAAAACTAAAAAAACTTGCAAAATTATAGAAAGTAAAATTAAAATGGTTTTTATTATATTTTACAGAGTAGAGCATCTCCGACAAAAATGAAAAAGGCTTAAAAATTTTGAAAACTATAAAAGCTAAAAATCTCAACTCGAACGTTGCTCCCGATATTTTGTAAATCAAAACGAAGACGGACATTTTTACGCATCTTAACTATCCTGTGACCATGTATACAATAAAACCTGCCTAATTTCGTTACTGCTAGTCGAAGTATTTTTTAACCTTCCAGTTTGTTTTAGATTGAGGTACGCAATTAATGCAGTCCGTCGTATTTAAATCTTCATTTCCGTTAATTTATTTATATTAAAAGTTTTAAACGACGAAGTAACGAGAAATCCTCACTAGTATAACTTTCTTGAGGAAAATGCAACAAGAAAAGCATCAAACACGGGATAAACGAAATAATCGTGGTCATTCTTTTCTCAATTTCATTGACTCCAAGCCGTCTGCTACTGATTTAACCCTACAAGAGTGCATTGATTCAAATTCGAAGGAACCGGGTCAAACTTACGTATTTTAGAATAACTTGAATAATAATAATGATAATAATAATTATAATAAATATAATAAAGAACGGGCGTCGGTTTCAGAACGAACCTAAAATTATATGACATTACTATGCTTTATTTACAAGAAAAATAGCGCACATTGCTTGTCTGTCTCCACGGCTGCTCCACGCGATGCTTAGTGATAACTGATACCAAAGTTCCTTTTTGTTTTCAGGTTTCTAAATTATACCAAGGGAACACGACATCGGTTACAAAAATCAAAGGCTTCAAGCTATAAATAGGATTAGTAATTTTAATAGTTTTCCGAAACATGCTTTTCGCTCTTCTATAAATTAATATTATAGTAAAGTCACAGGACCTTAATAAATCTATCGTAACTGTTTTTTGATCAGAAAAAATAATAGACAGATATTGCACTTAAATCCCAAGTTACCTTTTCGTAATTTGAGTAAAAGATAAAATTAGCTTCTCCTCAACGTAATTTCGAAATCTATAAAAAAAGCAGGTAAAAATATGAAACGATTTCGAACGTTTCGGACGAGCAAACGAGTTGCGTTCGTTAACAAAATCGAGTGGCTGGTCGGGGACTCGATCCAAGCTTTTGAATCACCTGCCATCAAGGCAAATAGAGGAAAAGACGTATAACTAAGGCGGTATAAATAAAAACTGTAAAGTACGACAAGCCTAATCGTGTATGTACTTTTAAATAAGTCACCCATTATTGTTTGTTCATTTTACGTTTGCGATGAAGCTACGATAAGATGTTATTTCGGATATGAATAATATATTAGTGATCTACCATTTGTATCAGGATTATTCCTTTATTTCGAGGAAAGCTTCCAAAAATGTTAGGTTATGGCTAAAAAGCTTTGGAAAAACTATGAAATTCTTTGAATTCGTTCTAAAAGGCTGATTTAGTTACATATGCTGCAACAGCGCTTAAGCTACGCGCACTTGTTGAAAAATTAGAAGAAAAAGAAAAAACAGCTTCAAGGTCTCGCGACTGCCAAATGACCATCTACATACATATGCTTGTGTGCATTGCTCGTACGTAATTTTTTACATCCTCATAAAAATAAATCGCTCTTTATAATTGGAAACGTTGGACAGCGTTTGTTTAATCAGTTATTAAACATTTTCCGTCAGAAACTTACTTTTTAACTGTAATAGACATTCGCAAGTCTTAATCAATATCGCATAGATGAGGCTAAAATTCTCTTGAAAATAAAAAGTTATAAAGGTCAAAAAGCTGATGATAAGAGCGAAACCGGCTCTACATTGATATTTGAAAATTATGCTGCGAAAAGATTGCTCAACAACTGAATATTATTTGTAGGTCCAATTTTTGTGGAGTCTGCCGTTTTCCCGGGTCCAAGCACCATTGCCAACTCTTCTCCCGTACTCCCGTGTGCTTTCAATAAGTAAGACATTTTAAACTGAATTGGTTTATTGCGGAAAATCTGTTGTGTTCAAGTACTGTATATTTATTTTTTAGTTTTTGCATTTTCTAATACTTTCGATACCAACATACGAGTATGTATTTTTATCTACTTTGTTCCAAAGTGGTTCCTGAACGAAACTCTTCTCGGTAAGGTGAAGAAATTCAAATCCAAATTATTAGGCCAATGTGACATTTTTTTGTATTTTTATTATTGATGATTTATTAATGGCGCGACTTGGTCGTATTGAAATCACTTTCGCTAAGATCACATCAAAGTAAAAATTTTATTTCATATCGGCATTAGCTCAGCGAAAAACCTGATCACATTTCCTTGCATAATGTACCGTCGATGAGAGTGCTTACTTTTTGCTTTTCCTAAACCAGTCTATTCTCCAAAAATACACAATGATACATGACAGTTTCGCCGACAGTCGCAATAATTAAAAAATAAATAATCGACTAAATGCAATGCTTTCTGGGTCAAATAAAGACGAAATTTTCAACGACTATAGTCTGTTTCACATAAGTTCGTGCATAAATTCTAAGAATTTTCGTGGACAGTAGGCCGAGGGTTACGATATTTATATATCAGATCAATGCTATAATCGCAATCTGTCAGCTTATTATTGCCGTTGATAGTTTTAAAATTTATGACTGAATTTGTGCGAAACAGAGTATAGGCAAAAAGGAAACATGCTTCAATTTTACATAAATGATTGTATTCTTCTTACTTCGATTTGGACGCTTATCATTTTTTGTTCCGTTTCAGGTAATTTTTGCTATTCAACCAGTTTTGATGCTTTAAGAGGGGATATTGAAAAAATATTTTTCAAAATATAAATGAAACAGTAAGGCTCATTCGAACAACGCATCTTAGAGTTTACACTTCGGACTCGATTTGCCTGAACATCACATTGTTTTCACTATACAATGAATAATTTTGAGGTTTTTGAACTTTCCTGAACGAACTAGAAGGATTCAGACAATGAGACATAGCTCATTAAAAAGAACAATAAATTTTTCAGCTATTTACTGGAAAATTTTTAAAATTCTTCCTGGGTGCCATATTGAAAAACTGGAATTCTTTAGTAAACCAGACAAATAAGTTATCATTCAAACGAGCTTTTTTAGCTTTCTAAAATGTGCTTAAAGATTTGAAAATATGAAAAATAGCGCGAGTAAAATGCATACCTTATGGTGGCAGATCATATTGGAAAAAAAATTAAATTGAAATTGCAGGACGAACTATTCAGAAACACGAGAAACAAAAAAGGTTGAAATTGAGAGCACAAAAATATCTATCTATTTTGCTATTTTCCAAAATATGAAACTTAATTTGTTTACTGTAGTAACCAAGCAAAGTTTGAGCCCTTTTTCGAGCCTGGCATACTGTAGACATGGGCTAGCTATACTTTTTCTTGGCAAAATAGTTTTATTTAAAAATTGTCCATCTAAAACACTTTATTTCATAAAAATCCGTTCAGTGGTTCTTGAGTTCATCTCAAAAAACTTCACTTCACCGAAATGAGTTTTTTGATGTTGACCAGGTTCATCAGCTTTGACCGACTGGCACACTGTAGGCATGTTATAGCATGAAACATAGACTAATTTTTGAGCAATCTGAATCAATTGTGATCATTTATTGTATTTATTTTATTAACAAATACCAGCGGATCAAAAGTAATACACTTGAATGTACTAAAGTTCTCGAATTGTATAAAAATAACATGACATGGCTCGGCACCTTAAAACGTGATTTGAATGACACCTATTTACTGATATAAGTTTATGATGATTTCAACTTCATGAGCATCATATTTTTTAAATCTATGCACATTTTTGACAGTCGGGGTTAGCCACGGATAGAAAGCTTTAAAGTTTCAGCTTGACTAGGGTCACAATAATTCTATACAACTTATTTAGGTTGATCAGATGATTTCAAATCACTAAATGGTGATTTCAACATTTTTTATGGTATCGCTTTGGCCCTGAACTTGCCTGTATAAAATTTTTCTCTTTTCCCTCGTAAAGAGACCGAACTTTCTTAAATCTTGCCCACTTGTGACTCGCTGTTTTTTCTAGCAACGTTGTCATTTTTTCTCGGCGCATGCTATAAATCAGCTGACTTATAAGCGATTTCAAAAACTTTTTGGCATTTGAATGAAAGAGCTGACTTGTAAGCTATTTCAAAAACTTATAGGCATTTCAGTGAAAGCAACTTTGTTTTTCACCATTAAGCTCTAGAAGCTAATTTTGAAAAAAACTTCCTGCTCTTCTACGTTCTATAATTGAGAAGGATTGTCAGCAAAAGGGTGGAGAAAACGGTGTAAGATGAGTTATGCACGTAAGGAGATTGATAGCTTATTCTAAAGTCGGTCGTCTCCTTGTGACTGAATTTGTTTGCCTTATTATCCGACTTTTAAGCGAAAACTCCACGTTTTTAGGTCATATTTAGGTGCTCATTTGTAGTTTTTGGCTCAAAACACAAACCCATTTACATGTATTTGTTCAGATTCTTTATCACATACCATCGAAGGCCAACCAATGGAATTTGTCAAAAGGACGATTGAAAGAAGTTTTCACAACGACGCAGAGGACAGGACATTCTATAAAATACTCGTCATTTTGACAAATAAGCTGCTGAAGGACGAACCGTTGTTAGGAAAGAGGCGCATTACAAATTGTATTTCGTTGTCTAAAACGAAGGAATTATATGGAAAATGTATTTGGCCCCTGTTGAAGAAATACAGACAGAATCTGAAGAAAACTATAAGGAGACGTCGAGTTATCAGGTCCCTAAATTCAGGCGCAATGAACTCAAACGTCGAGATAGTAAAAAGAAATTCGTATTCTAACACAGAACGGAAGATGTATTCAAAAATAAAAGTTCAAAGTTCTTCAGGTTTCGAACTGAAACCGACTAAAGATTCAGAGCGAAATTCAAATATTGAACCCGAATCAATTCTTCGTGATTTCGGCCAAGTATTACTCGATACGATTAGGCATCAAAAACCAAAAATTAACGAGTCATTGTTCAAATTTCGGACTGCGCTGTTGCCCAAAAATACAAACATCAGTCTGTCACCTGTTTACGCTGATTCGCCACTGAGCAATCGAACGATTGAAGAGAAATTTGCATCCTCTATTTCCAACTATTTAAGCGATTTTATGAAATCGCCATTAGTTCGTCTTAGAAAAGAACTAAATGTTGGTCCAGATATTAGCGAGTTCTTTGCAGCGATTAATCGTACTCTTAAAACAGATACAGAAGCATCTTACCGAATTTTATCTCCAAGGTTCATGCCTCTGTTTGGTAGTAGTCTTGACAAAACGAATATCTTTTCACCCGATTTCCTCAGCTTGTATAGCCCGAGCAGCGAAAACGAGCAACCTGGTGATTTGTTTTCCATGTCCCAATTATTCAGACGATTTCGCAACAGTACAAAAGATCTGTGGTATCAAATATTTGCCGAATTATCAGGTTTTCAATTTTTATACTTACCATGTTTCTTGAGTGAAGGCTAAAAACTGATGTAAATCTATAGTTTTAACAAAAGTGCTTGAAATTTAACATAGACTGTGGATTAATATCGTTTGAAACTATTACGTAAGTTTTTGAAGTCATTTTGTTTAGAACAAAAGTCTCTGGCTGACTATTCTCACTGATCCACCATACTATGTATCTATTGTCGCAACTCCTGACGGATTTGCTAATTTATATGTCAGGATAAAACGAGTGATAAATTCTTAATTATCATTATTTTATTGATGTATATCAAAAGTCACTCTGAAACACGTTACCTGTACTACATATAATAAGAAATATGGAATAAGGACAGCATAAGCTTCGCTCTATATCTCCTTTAGAACTTCTCTGTTAGCATTTTTCAGGAACGGCCGATGTATTGCGATCATTAAAGGGTCAAAATTTAGTGGACTTTCTCAAGCGATCGACGATCAAAACAGCATCAGCGTATCATCATATTCCTTTTAATAGTGCTTACGATTTATATGATAACTTGACAATTGAAGACGTTTATAAAATGATGCCCAAAAATCAGATTGAGCACCTAAATTCGAACGGCTATTCTTTCATGAATAATGACCAGATACAAAAAATTTATCGTGACGGTCAGAACGTACCATTCGATCTAGATCAGTACAACAGTATGAGCAATAATGAACGAGAAGTTGAGCTCATCAATACAATAAGTACGCATACGGATTAAACATAAATTATTTTTGACATGTGTACATGCATAATTTATATAAATAAACAATACAAAATAAATATTCGTCAATAATAATCACTTTGCTGTACTTGAATTTTCTAATGCATGTTACTTTAATTTCAATGATATATTATTAGCAAAGAAAAATGCAATAATGCACAATACACTACACACACACACACACACACACACACACACACACACACACACACACACACACACACACACACACACACACACACACACACACACACACACACACACACACACACATCACACACACAAACACACACACACACACACACACACACACACACAATAAGTACGTATAAGCTACCTATGTATATGCTTAAAGTTACCTATGTATGTATATGCTTAAAGTCGCAAAATATATGCTTAAAGTCGCAAAAAAACAAAAAAAGGCTACCTATGTATATGCTTAAAGTCGCAAAATCTGCTAAAAATCAGACATTCTCTAATCAACGCAAAAAATCGAAATATATTCTGCGGCCTGTAGACTGAAATAAACTATTAAACCAAAAAGTGATTGAAAAAACAGCAAGTTAGCTATACATTACCTATGGGTAGCCACATGCGGGCGTGATGAGTTAAGGCATGTGTGTGACGGAACTCCTCCCCGAATCTAGAAACCCCTAAAATTTGACTAATGACCCTTTCAGAATTTATTTCTTTTAAGTTTTTTCGTTTGTCCACGATGTTATGATTCTGATGGATAGACCTTAGTGTGATAAGTTTAAAACTGGTGTCTTCTTTATCAATTATCTTTCATTTTTTGACTTCTTGCTTTTCATATTTAAAAGTTGATCTTGTATCTTGATTGGCTGTTCTTTTCTTCTTAGTTTTACAGAAGTAAATATGTAGCTTTCCTAGTCAATAAAGAAGTAATGCACAGTTTTCTTTAATTCCATACTTTTATGAAAAAGTATGGAAAAAAATTATGAAAAAATATTACCAATGTGTGAAACTTTTATGAAAAAGAAACTATAAAGTCACATACTAAACAAACTATGGTAAGCTGTCGCAATCACACAGGGAAGGGCTGTCTTCTGGCTGTTATATTTAAAGAGCTCAAGTAAATTTCAAAAGACCCTGCCTACCACCAAATTTAGAAGGCCTAAATCGAATTTAAAAGACCCTCAAAAAAATTTTACATTTTTTTCCCATTTTTTGCTTTTCTATGTATGTAAATGGATTGGATAGAGTTTGATGAGAAATATCGAAAAATTCTAATTCGCTTAAGCTCTGTCACAAATTTTTTAACATTCTCAAAAAATTTCTTGGGTTTTGGGAACATTTGAATTTCAGATCAAGTCCAATTTTAAAGTTAAGTCAAATCAAATAAATTTCTCACTTCAAATGGCCTTAAAACGAGTACCTGAGAATATCTTTTCTTCTAATTCAAAGTACTTTTGTAAGAAATTGGTGAATCCCACCATTTTTCACATTAATTTTGCCTTTTTTCGCCAGAAAATCTCCACGTTTATCCTTCGATCTCTACTTTCAAAGATCTCATAATACATAATAGAAAACAATGAATATTAAAAGTTGATGGAAAAAGTACTGTTTTTTACGACATAAGTATGTTCAATAAAAATTTTAACCTTTTTAATTTTTTTATGAAGTTTAAGAAGCATGGAGGTTGTAAGTTGGAACCTTTACAGTTGCTCTTATAATTACTGGCAGAAAAATCTTGATAAGTGTGAGATGGGGAATGACAGTTTTTGTCATTTGTTGTCTATTACGTACCTATGAGCATATCTGTGTTTGTGATCCCTAAAAGCCTAAAGGTCCCAAATAGCACATTTGCGATATCTTCTTCAAGGTCTTCAGAATTTTCATCTTTGCAACTTTTTAAAAAGGTTTTGCAAGATTTTTTGAAGGTATTCAAAGATTTTCACAAGAATTTAAGGCTTTTTTATGAAGTGCACAAAAACCAACTTTTATCAGCAGCGACTTTAGAGGGTCAGCGGGGGCGGCCGATCCCCATCGGCTCAAGATTACTTAGTTACCGACATGACCAGATGTGTTCTTGAGGGGGGAGGAAGTTATGGGAGGAGATTGATCACCCCCAGAATAGCAACTGAGTCTTCGAAAAATGGCAGCGACCCCCCAGAATTATCAATTTTTTGTAAAAGTTGGTAAAATTTGTAAAAACTGTGCCTTTCTAAGCGTTTGTGGCCCATTTTTGGCACAAAAATCTCAAATTTCTGGTGCTTCGTGCCATACACACATTTTTTGATAACG
Organism: Mermis nigrescens; assembly: GCA_036768485.1. NCBI lineage: Eukaryota > Metazoa > Nematoda > Enoplea > Mermithida > Mermithidae > Mermis > Mermis nigrescens. Next base: position 3,803,194 of record JAVLUZ010000141.1, on the reverse strand, counting down.
TTTTGTTCTATTTATTCTATTTATTCAAATTTTTTCGAAATTTCTCTTACGTTTTCATATTCTAGAAACAACAATCACTGGCTGAAACGTCAAAAAACAGTATTTTTTACGTGAATCTATGGTTTTTAGCCCAAAAAAGGCACTTTTTAAAAAATTATTGGGCATGACCCCACCCCCAGAATTCCCTTGCTGTACTTGTATGGACATGGCCTCTTTTTGTGCCAGAAATGTAGTTTTCGTAATCGAATTGAAAGTTTTGCGGCTCTTACAGTTATTTTTTAGCAATAAAATAGCAATATAAACATTTTTCTTCTATGCAAAAATTCTGAAACATTTGTTTCAATAGCATTTGTGAAAAAGATAGCTTCGATAACTTTACTCACTTATTAGCTATGCTTTAGTCCGAATTTTTTGAATTTTCCGGCGCTTTGCATCAGATTTTGCATTAAACGGAATTTGAACGACTTATTTTGGTTTTTTATGAATGTTAAGGTTTTTTGAATCTTTTGAAAAAATTGGACTTAGACATTTCACTCGCCAGGAAACGGATAAAAACCGATATCAAGCGCATAAAATGACGGATTTTCTTCGGACTGTTCCAAAAGTTTCAGAAAAAAATATGATTTCGCTCCCATTGTCAAAACATACTACATACGTCAGTGAATTTTCTGATCAAGAAATAGCCTTAAAAATGGCGGTATGGCGAAAAAACACCATTTCTCAACGCTTCTTATCGAGCCCTATCCATTGGCATCAAAAATTGCAAAAAAAAATTTCAAAAAGTGAATTCTGGGGCGGGGGTATTTTGATTTCTGGGGTTGCATACCACCCAAACCCTCCCCACGCCCTGGCATGCTTCTGAAGCGCATTTAGAAAGTCAGGAAAAATGGCTGAAATCATTTGAAAAAATGCACATGCATTTCTTTATCGTACAGACCGTTTTGGATCGAGAGGGGAGAGGACCACTCGCTTCTTTAAATGCTCCCTTTTGCATGCTCTGATCTGATTAGTTAAGTTTTCTTGAAGTGAATAACGTTTCTACGTATTCCACATTGCGTTTTATTTTCTATTTATTTATTTATTTATTTTTTATAAGCGAAAACAAATAGCTCAAAATGGTCGACTGCGCTTTGTTCAGTTTACAAAATTTTTCACTTTTTCGGATATAAAGAAGAACCTAGAAAATGCAGTTTTTGATGCGTATTACTCGTTTTTGAGCCTAAGAAAAGTAAATAGATTATTTTTGTTTCGCCCGTTCCTGAGTTTTAACGCAACGCATATATGTATGCTGCTCAGCACAATTGTTTCGAGAGTTACGTGTTTCAACTTAGGCTAATCTTCTGGTGATTTTAAAAGAGCTTGCTATGATATAGCGGATCACTTTAAAGATCATTAAAATTTGATCTTTGTTTATATACCCCTGCGATAGGCATTGTGCAACTATTTTTTACTTTGCATAATTTGCTTACTAGTTTTAGTTTTTCCTTTGAAATCAAGTTGACTGCCTTGCACTTCAATTTGCATTGTGATTGTACTTTTTAATCACTTTAGTGCATACACTAAAATTGTCGAAGGAGGAACGACGCCAAAAACGGATGAATGGGATGCCATGCAATTTAACGCCAACATTGATCGGTGGAGCAACCCATACTACCTATTTATTAACGCCTCAGATTTTGTGTCCTTCGGTATTTTCGTATGTTATTCTTGGTCCACTGGTACTTAGCCCTTTAATTTTATCTCCAGGCGTTTTGGGGCCTTTTATTTTATCGCCCATAGTCCTAACGCCATTCATCCTGAACCCAAATGCATTATCGCCAAGCATTTTGTCGCCCTACTTGCTTAGCCCTTCCGTTCTCAGTCCATTCGTGCTATCTCCGAACATATTATCACCGTTTGTAAGTTTATCTTCGATTGCATGTAGGTACACCGATTTACGACATTTTGCCTCGAAATGTTTTTAGGTGACTCTATATCAGTTTCTTGTACTGATTCTCAATCTGCTTTCAAAGTTTTTTCGGCGCATCCAATTCCGGAGTTATTTTTATTTAAAATATTTTTATTTTGCACTCACTGCGATACATACCACCTAATAGACTACCTAATACACTTTCACTTTTCAGTAATGGCAATTAAGAATCATGTTTCAAATCCTAATCATAAGCTGATTTTCCTATTATTTCTGAGGAAGAAATCTAAAAACAGATTTGAAATCAGCGTAGAAAACAATATAGGATTATTTCGAAATCATTCAGGAGCAGACAAAAATTTAAAATGATTTTCCGTGTAATTTAAATTTAAACATAAATTTAAACTTCTTTTCTGAATTGCAATTTGAAAGGATAACAAAAGAGGAAGTGTAGCGGGGGAATTACAGCAGAAAATAGAAATAATAGGCCCTTATTTAAAAGCAATTTTTATCAGTTAGTGAATTATTATGTTATGATTTTTGTGTTGTTCTGCTTGCTGTGTTCGACCGAGCATTTTATCGATAAAATCGCCTTTTGCAGTTATAATTAAACGTCATGTCGTGACCATAGATGCATAGCATGGCCGGTCCGGGGATCAACCAGAGAGTTTTTCAAAGTCAGAATAGCGTAAACACTACGTTAATCCTCATTTTGCAGACAAAAATTTGTATTTTAACCTAAAATAGTATTTTAGCCTCTTTTTTGTTTCATTTTTTACGAAAAATTTCTCACTTTTCCATTCTGGAAGGACTAGACTCCCAAACTCCCCTACGCGCGTGCCTGTCCGTTATGACATTATCCACTGAATTTGAGCAAGGTTTTTAATATCATAATTAGGTACTAATCCAGAGACTTAATGCTCAAACACAAAAATAAGGGAAGAATTAAATATTGTTTGTAATTGATTTGTGCAAAATTATTTGACCAGAGCTCTTCCTCTAGCTACTGCGAGCTCTTCAAACAAAATACTCTGCTCGTTTATTTCCTACAATGCTGAATTGAAGTAATTCAAGCTATATGTCAATATTTTTATGTAACACTGATTGTTTCTGTCCCTTGCTTTTTCCTAATTCGGTTTTTTTCGATTTTTGAAAATTTTTTCAGCATCTTCTTTCTCGCAAAACAAACAGTTGGCCAAGTATTCATGAAATTGTTCTGTACTGACTAGCTTTTTTGGTCTGCTGCCCTACAAATGTGTTATTATGGGTTTGATAGGATTCCCCTGACTAATCCCAATAACTGCTGCTGATTTTTCGCAGAATTCTGCCGACCCCTTACATTGGATTCTCGTGTCCAAGTACATACAATCTTTTAGTTCAAAGTATCAATAATCGACGCTTGAGGGTAATAGGAACCTACTCATTTTTGACCATTCAAGTTTAATTAGGTCGGATTTTTGGCTAAAATTGTTTACGATTTTATATTTTATAAGTAATAGCATGGACAGAAACATTGCAAAATAGTAATTATTGATGCTTACATACTTTTAGTTTTTAATGCAGAAAGGCACTTCGAAAAAATTTTCGGCTGACCACCCAGATTATCCATGCTGCATGTACATGTTATGTCGTCAACCTCCATATTGCAGAATAAGTGCCATGCAAAATATTTTTACTAAGCTGATTCTGATTCATTTGTTCACATATCTATGTTGTAGGCACACTTTTTTTGCATTCGGCAAAGATTTCTCGCAATGTACAAAGACTTTTCGAAACCGTCTTTGTACATGTACAAAGATTTTTAGGAAGACAAAAATTGCAAAAAAGGTCTGAAATTCGCAAAATTTTCGGCGCTTCGCGCCAAAATGAGTAGGCAATAGTGTTTTCTATATATCTATAATAGCAAAAATTGCATTTCAAAAGGCAGCGCTTCGCGCTGTTTTAAGACAATTCTTAGTGGTCTTTGAATTAAAGAGACCCAGAAATTAGCTAAAATACATCACCAGAAGTCGAACAACTCTGTTTTTACAACTTTTTCATCGCTACTGTACCATACTTTAGTACCCAAAAATTCGTGTACAAAATGTACAAAGACTCTTGGGGACTATCTTTGCACATGTGCAAACGGACCTTGTACAAAAGAACATTGGTTGTAGGCATGTGTGCTGAATCCGTTTAAAGTCGTCATACCAACTACCCGTTTAAATTTGCTTGAAATGCAATTTTTCTCTCAGATATATTAATATTTTGAATACTTTACCAGACGTTGTTGTTTAATCTCATAATAAGTTTTCAAAACTGGATTAGATAACGTAAATTGAATCCATATTGCAAGGGCATTTATAACTATTCGATTGTGATTACTGTATGCCCTTTAGTCATTACAACCAAAACGTTTTTGTGAATGTATACATTATTTTGTCTTTTCTTGACAATTAATTTTTTTCTTCTTTTCATTTATTATATTAAATCCATTTTTTCATATATTTTCCAACATTTTTTTGTATTTCATAATTCTGTCATTTTCGATTTTCACAACATTCTGCAGCTTTTATCGCCAAGCATATTATCACCGAATGCTTTGAGTCCGAACATATTATCGCCTGGATTGCTAAACCCGAGCATTTTGTCCGACGGGGTCCTGTCGCCGGGTATTTTGTCTCCTTGTGCATTATGCAGACGACGTCGGAAACGACGGATTCGTCGAGCCTACTGGAATTGATCAAGTTGAAATTTTGTTTAGTTTTCATCAGTATCATGATTTATAGGAAACTTTCAATTTGCGCTGTTGTGTGTGTGTACATCGTGCATTATTTCAATTCAATTTCCAAGAATTTTACTCCGCTAGCTAGAAACGCACTCGGTACTTGAAAATTTGAATGTGACTGCAAAAATGATAGAACAAGTTTACATACCTCGACCTTGCTACAGTACGTACACAATTGGAAAGGAATTAAATTTCAAGACATGTGCTTTAAAGATGAATTTTTTTCTGACGAAGAGTAAATGTAACAATCGCATACGAAATCGCTATCGTTTATTTGAGTGACTGGTTTTGAGGTCGATAGACATGCCTTTATATGTATAGTCAGGTAAAATTCTATGCATATGCAACGGAGCTCGCTAGTCAAGCAATGAGTCTCTAGTAAAGTGGGGAAATAATTGTGATACGCATCCGATCATATGTATTATACACTGACGTAGGCACAGTAAGATCTTTATAACATTAGTGGTTATGTTAAACTAGCTCGTTGGTATTAGTCCCTGCAAGATATATAAACCATTAGCATTACCCTTTTAATGTTATATAAACGCCAAAGCAGAAAGGTATAAAAGCTAAGAATCCTATAAGTCTTATGTGAAAAGGAAACGAAAAGTAATAAATACTTTTGCTGCATCAGCTGACGTTTTGTGGTGACCAAAGTACCGAAATTTATAAGCACTACATAGATGAAAACTTTAGCCAGGTGAATAGGTAAATTTAGGCTTTCTGGCGCTTACAAATTCAGTGTTAAACAAATACTTCGCATGTTAGCCAGGCGAATAAGTAAATGTAAGCTTTCTGGCGCTTTCCTACATTTATAGGACAAAATTGATATTTTCCTCGATTTTCGACAAAAAAATCTCATCACGTGTTTCCGGCAGGATGTTTTAGGCATTTTAAACTTACGCAAAAATCTAAATTTTCATATTTGAACATCTGCATGCAAAATATCAAATTGCCTCTGTGACCTTAATTACAATTTAACGACGGGTAAACGAATCGAGAAAGCGTAAAAAAACTTAATAAAAGTGGGTTTCTGGAGTAGGGTTGGGTAGCGTGTGTCGGAAGCTTTCATTTTGTGGCTCTACGAGTTTTAGACGAAACAGAAACGAGAAGAGGGCATCAGCAAATGAAAATCTCTGTCCCATACAATTTACTACAAGCATATTCTAGAAATAAACTCTTCCAATTGCGAAAGTCAATTTACATGGGTATAAGGCTATTCAAGTGAGAGAATCCGCTTCAACTATTTCATAAAATAATGTGCATGAAAATCAATTTTCATAGCTACTAGCAAAGACGAATACTCCGATGGAACAAAAAGGACGAATATATGTACTTTTAATTACGTATATCAATGGTGAGGGGACGAAATGAAATATTATGTATGTATGCATGCCTGTGGAAGCTGTAAGAATCCACTAACAATTAGACTTGCGCTGAATGACGCAAAAATTGAAGTATATTCTGGCGGCTTCTGAAAAAGCGTGCCTCACGAAACATTGTTCACTGGCTCGGAAAAAAAGATTACGAGGAAGCTTCGATGTGTTTCAATAATCAATTTAGCTTCTCATCAATACCAAATTTCTCTTTCAATGTATAACTAATCTGTAATAATAATTTTGAGGTGTCTGTGTGTCTCCGAAAAACAAATTTTACTGGATTATACAGTGGTTCTCATATTTTGGCTCAATTAATGTTTTGGGCTCCTGCCTGACTACGAATTTATAATTAAAATGACTCAATCGGACCTTCAAAACGTTGAATGACTGAACGGATTAACATAAACAGGTTTGGCGACTTTTGCGGCTAACGTAATTGCTATGGGACTAAATTTTTACGCCAACCTAGACCAACTTTTGATGCGCTTTTAACTGGCATAAATTATTTTACACCGCGCTTTACACTAAGGCAGAACCGTAAGAAAATCAATTTTTCACAAAGCATTTTCCTGAATACAAGCAAATAAATTTCATTTCAATTGCAACTATTTATTAATGATGTTATGGCGGACCTTACTGTAGAATTTGAAGATAATTCGTGGATTACTTTTTCAATTACAGTAGCCAAAACATACCACGTCCAAAAATTAAAATTTTTGGTGTTTGTCTTTTTGCAGAAGCAGTTTAGATACTCCTCCTAAACTTGACCCCTGGAGTTTCTGGCGCCGTAAAACACGTAGGGGGATATCTTAACAGCAAATAATGGAAGGTTCCTAAACGACTAATTCCTCATCAAGGACAAGCTCGCAGAAAAGCGATATCAAATTATAAATGCTCCTTCGAATGATGTAACCCGACGTGCATACGATTCAATGTAAATAAGCCGAAAGCGGCAAACACATGGTAAAATCCGGAAACGGAAACGGAAACAATGGGTAAAAGCCGGAAACGGAAACGGAAACAATGGGTAAAAGCCGGAACCGGAAACGTAAACAATCCAAAGTGGCGGAACCGGGGTTCCCAAGTAGGGCCCATCTGGGTCTACTTCCCAACCTCGTTTCCGCCTAAATTTCGAAAAACTGAAGGGGGCTTAGGGGCTCGGAAACGGGGTACCACATTATTCATATATGAAGCTAACCCCGGTTCCGTCGGGGCTTACCGCCCTGGGGGCAGTCCAAATTCGCGGAACCGGGGTTCCACAAATAGGGCCTATCAGGGTCAACACCTTCAAACCCGTTTCCACCAAAATTTCCACAAGTGAAGGAGCAGTGGCGGATCCAGGATTTTCCAAGGGGGGGCGGTACCCCCGAGGGGGAGGTGGAACCCTGACTTGGACGGAAAAATTAGCCCTTTTAACCCAAAAATCGCTAAAAAAATTCGCTCAAAAATCCTTAATTTGGCGCACTATTTTGGGCCAATGGGGTGGGGGGCGGCCGCCCCCTCCCCCTTAATCCGCCCCTGGAAGGGAGGTTTGGGGCTCGGAAACGGGGTAACCCATTGTTCATAGTGAAGCTGCCGAGCTTAAACTCCAAACCGGTCGATTCGCCAAAGATCGATAAAGCTGCGGATACAACGTCCAAATCGGCCGAAAAGTGTCATTTGTGCAGCAATTTATTTAAGGCCGGTGATCGCTCGGCGGGCGTCCAGTGCGACTATTGCGACCTGTGGGGACACCCGAAGTGCATGGGATTGGACCAGGCTGCCTACAACGCGCTCAAAAAATGCGGCGCCAAATCCACGAAATTCTTCTGCCCGAATTGCGTACCCAAGATAGATCACCTGATTTCCATGGAAAAACGTATGGACGACATGGAGGCCCGCTTCCGTGAACTAGAGGTAAAACTAGACACTAAACTCAATTTTTCCATTGCTAACAACAATCCTTTTCCGGCACAAACACAACTGCCGCCGCTTCCAACCGCTCGACCGCCGCCCTTGTTCCCCATGGCCCAGCCAGCATCTTTTCCGCCATTCGACAGCAGGGTGCTCGCCCAAACGGTGGAGTCGGTTTTGGAGGCGCAGATGAAGCGACACAACGCGGTTCTTTTCGGGCTGCCCGACTCGGTCGACGACCTGACCTCTGTCCGGAAGTTGATGACCATCAGGACGAGCGAGGGATACGATTCCGTCACGCCTTTTGACATCCAGCACGTTTTCCGCGATGGGCCGGCCAACGAGGACGGTAGTCCACGTTTTTTGAAGGTGATCTGTGCCACGTCAAAGGTGAGGGACGCTTTTATCGCATACATAAACAAAGTTGTGAAATTAGAGGATCTCGAGTACAAGGATTTGCGCGCCAGGCCGGATCTCACCTTTCAACAGCGGGTGGATGGGCGAAATTTGCGCGATAAGTTGAAAGTGTTTGATCAGGATTCTCATTATATTGATTATAAGCGCAAGGCCATAATTTGTAAGACGAGCCATTCGCCAGTTTTTTCATTGTATTCGTCCAATTTTATTAATCATTGAAGACGTACGCCCCTTTCAAATTTTCTGGACAGTACTGAAAAACCTGAAATTAATGTTAATTTAGAAAAAATCAATAAAACACTTATACCTCAAAATACTGGTCTCCCTGGTCGCCAATCATTGAAATGCATACTAATTAACGCCAGAAGCTTAGGTAATAAAATCGGTCAACTTCATTGTTTACTCTCTCAGTCGATTTATAACCTCATATTTATTACAGAGTCTTGGCTTAACGATTCTTTTCCAAATTCCTTATTATTGCTAAACTTTGATTATAGTGTTATCCGCCATGATCGTGAAAATAGAGTTGGAGGTGGTGTTGCAATCATATACAATAATAAGCTAAAACTCAAAAATTTGAACATTCCTGACATTTATATGCAACAAGAAACCGTTGTTTGTGATTTTGACGTTCTCAATACAAAATATCGATTTGTGCTTTGTTACAGAAGTCCTTTGCTGAATAATGAAATGAACAACCAACTTCTCGAATATTTAGAATGGTCTTGTAGAACTCCTAGGATCATCGTATTATTGGGGGATTTTAACTTTCCAGAAATAAAATGGAACAAACATTTTTTACTTGCTGAAAATAGTATCTCTTCACATTTTTTTGATTTTGTGAATCAGGTCGGATTACACCAGTTCATACGTCAACCAACATTAGGTAATAATATACTGGATTTAGTTTTTTGCTCAGACAAGTCATCCATATTCGATATACAACATTTGCCACCTTTTGCATCTAGTGATCACGACTCAGTTGAGTTCAATATATCCACTCCTATAGAACTTAAGGAAAATCATAACACACGAAACCTCGACTTTAAAAGAGCTGATTATAACTCGATTATTCGTGATTTATCCATAATAAGCTGGCCTGATGTTTTTTCAAACTGTGTAAACATTGACGATTTTTATAAAGCTTTTTCTACTAATTTAACTGAAGCCATTAAATCCCATGTTCCTTTTAAGAAGCATCCCATTAAAAATAAAAAGTTTCCCAAAAATATTTTGTGTCTTCAGAAGAAAAAGTTAAAAATTTGGAGAAATCTTAAGAAAAATCCGAATTTGAAAAATCGATACAAAAACATCTGTAATGATGTGAATGATGCGGTAGCTTCATTTTGCTGTAAAGAGGAAGAAAATTTACTAAAAAATGGTTCTAATTTGAAAAAGTTTTACAGTTTTGTCAATACTCGGCTAAACTTGAAGCGCTTAATTCCCGATTTAGAGGTTAATGGTCAAATCGTATCCGACCAATCAATCAAGGCAGATGCTTTTAATACATTTTTTGGATCGGTTTTCACTTTAGACAATCATGAAATTCCAGATAATGTGAATCGCGTAAACGTAACAGATCGTCCGGAAGTTGCTTTTGAATATTCGGTAATTTCTTTGGCGTTGAATAAGCTAAAACCCACATATTCTGTTGATCCCGATGGGTTTTGCGCATACTTTATAAAACAAATTCGTGATGTTTTGATTGCTCCCCTGTCTACAATTTTTGAAGTCTCTTATAGAACTGGAAAACTTCCCAAGTCCTGGTTAGAAGCCTTGGTAACCCCAGTTTTTAAAAAGGGAACCCCCATTCCGTAGAAAATTTTAGACCAATTTCACTCACGTGTATTTTTTGCAAAATTATGGAGTCAATAATAAATGATTGTATCATAAACTATTTTAATCGAAACAATTTGTTGAACCCACAGCAATTCGGTTTTATGAAAAACAAATCGTGTGATTCTCAATTACTAAAATGCAAAAATATTTGGACTAAGAATTTAGATAATCGGATTCCTACTGACATAGTTTATGTAGATTTTTGTAAAGCCTTCGATTCTGTTGTTCATTCTAAACTGTTACGGAAAGTTGAATATTTGGGAATTTCTGGAGTTTTGCTAAACTGGATTCGATCATTTTTATCAGGCAGATCACAGAAGGTAAAAATTGACGGTCATATATCTAATTCATTGCCAGTAATAAGCGGTGTTCCTCAAGGAAGTGTTCTGGGTCCCACGTTATTTTTGATCTTTATAAACGATTTAGTAGATTCGATTAAAAATAGCAATATAATGCTGTTTGCTGACGATTTGAAAATTTTCAACAAATCTGAAAATTCCATCCTGTTACAGTCTGATCTTGATTCATTGCATTCTTGGGCCGATAAATGGCAACTGAAAATTAGCTACGAAAAATGTGCAACGTTATATTTGGGTTACGGAAATCCGGAAGTGGGCTATAAGTTAGGTCTATCTGAGTTAAAAAATGCTGAAAATTGTATGAAGGACCTTGGTATCTACATATCTAATGATTTATCATCAGGCATTCATTGTACAAATATTGCGTCTAAAGCTGCTAGAGTCGCATCCTTAATACACAAAACATTCGTCTCAAAAAATACCGATTTGATGATCAGAGCTTTTAAAACATACGTTAGACCTATCCTTGAATACGGATCCGTTGTCTGGAATCCATACCAAATTGGAGATATTACACGACTTGAAAAAGTACAAAGAAAATTTACAAAAAAATTATTTTGGAATAAAACTTTATCGTATGATGAAAGATTGAATATCCTAAACTTAGAACGACTCGAAACCCGTCGTATCCACACTGATCTTGTTTTTGCCTTTAAAATTGTTAAACACAAAATATTGACATTTAATGAATTTTTTGAGCTTGCACCTGATAGAAGTACTAGATACGTAAATAACATGAAACTGTTCATCAAACAATCACGTTTAGATTGTAGAAAACATGACTTTGCGAACAGGGTGGCTAAAATTTGGAACATTCTCCCGCAGAATACAGTTGACTGTAATAACCCAATAGCTTTTAGGAATATGATTTCGGAAATTGATTTTAGTGTTTATCTTAAGGGGCGTACGTAAGAGCATTGTGCCTTACGCTCCTGGTACCATCGTATTATCTGTTGCTTTATGCACATACTTTGTTTTAACTGAAAAATTAATACAGTAATAAGCCTTCAGTGAATATGAGCCGTTTGGAATGGAACAGACTATAGCTATAGTGTTTTATTTAACTTTAAGCTTTTTGAAAAAGTTAAAAATGCCTATAAGAGTGCTTTAAACTAACGCCGTAGTTGTGATATTCTACAGTATAACAATGTATGGGAGGACGTTCGCCATTGCTAAGCCGCATATTTGAATCAATATTTTAAACCATTTTTGTAGTCTGATTCATGCCGATTAAAGTCAAAGGAAAACCTCAAAGTTAAATTAAACGGGCTGTAATTTGGTCCCCAAGAACTGACAGACCAACAGGAATAAGAATGACTTTAGATTGACCACCGGCTTATCCCTTCCTTAAATTAGCCATGCTGGGCATCAATGGCCGCTACATGAGCCGGAAGGACCATCTTAGAAGGTTTTTCTAAAAGCCGACTATAATACTTGCATTCCTGCGCACTATAGTCTGTTTCATTCCGAACGGCCCATTTTCGCTTTACGCTTTATTATTGTAGCAGAATATTTTATGGTCCAGGTTTTTGTGGCAGTTTGTTAGACGCGCCACATTTAAACAAAGCATATTAAAAGTCAAAGAAGAGGTTGAAGCAACCGGTCACTACGAGAGCATGACTGAAGTAGCCATTCGAGCAGTGAGGAACTAATACAGTAAAATGACTATTGCAAAAATGGGCCGTTTGGAATGGAACAAACTATAGCACTTGATTTACTAATCTTTGTGTATTTGTATGTATGCAAGTACGCTATTTTACACAAAATAACTTTGGTTAAGCAGTGTTTACTGTGATTCGTAAAAGCTTTCTTAGCGCTACCAACAGAGTGGCTACCCCTATTTAGATGGTTTCCTATGGCCGTTGGATGCATTTTTCAGCGGTTGAGGTTTTTTGCGCCTATTTGACCATTGGTTGAGGGCTTTTTAGGGGACGGTATTCAGAATAGTTGAAAATTCCAATATTTAAAAACGCGTTTTTACGGTGTTTCAAACGGCACTGATTATTGGCCAATGTTGGCACCGTATTTTTCGTTAAAGGCCAATATTGGCCAATAACGCGTGCATTAGGGGCCAATTTTTGCAAGATTTAAAATTCTTAAAAAGCTACACATCCATGGGTTTCGAACCCCGTTCTTTCGTGTTGGTAAACTCACGCGCGCACACTGCGCCATAGCGAAGTTGTGATCAAAATTCTGAAGAATGATACTAATGCTATCTGTTATATACAGTACCTATACGCAGTTGCTATTTTTTGTTTGAAAGAGATTGCTTATGCTATCTTTTATGCCTAAGTAGTTTGAATTGTATGGTAGGTATTTCTAATTGTCGTTGGTTTGCCTTACGTATTGCAAAATCCTACATATGTACCTACATAAATACATATGTACGTACATGTGTGCATAAATATTCTAATGCCATGTCAGCATACATGGGCAGCAAGAAAATTCCAGGGGAGTGCAAGATTTTTTGAAGGTCAAAAATGGCCTTAAAATGGTGGTATGGCGATAAAACACCATTTTTCGACGTTTCTCATCAAGCACTATCCATTGGAACCAAAAAATTTCGATAAAAACGATTAAAATTTTCAAAAATTGAATTCTGGGGGGGTATTTCGATTTCTGGGGAGTATTTTGGTTTATGGCGGGGTGCATACCCCCAAACCCCCACGCCCAGGTGTGCATGTCAGTATGCGATTTCAAATAGGTAGGTAGAGGTTACCTATAGTCTGTTTCATTTATTCGAGAGGTTTTTAGTCAATTCTTTTAAGGGCTACAGTAAGCTAAGCAAGACGAATTACTGTACTTCGGCAGATCAGCTCAGTGAGGGCGATTGGCTAGAATTCTTCCATTTTTAATGCACTAATACGCCTAAATAAATTTGATTTAGGCATTTAATCAGTGCTGGGACATACTACAGTAAGTGCGCTAGACAAAAAGCTATCGGCTGGAATCAAACCCGGGTTGCTTCGACTACAAGCAAGAGGTTTTACCACTGAGCTATGCGGGTGTTCGCGACGTTTCTTAACATCTTAGTCGATTGTGCTTAAAGTGTCGACTCAAGATATGTTAAATGCGCGATTTTTATTAGTAAGTTAATTGATCTGCTGGAAGACGAAAATAAATTATGCCGCTAAAATGTTGTTGAAAAAACCGTCCTTACTACATAGCTATAGTGAGATCTAGCAACCTACGGTAAATAAGAAAGAGGGGGTTACTGTAACCTCCGAAAACATTTGCTGAAAAAGCTCTCGGATAAATGAAACAGACTATACCTATGTAGCAGGACAATAGGTACTTGTAAAGGTACCTACACAACTATATGTAGTGTGTTTCATTTGATCGAGGGTTTTTTGAAAAGTTTAAAGTGGCTACAAAAGTGTTTTATACTAATACGACAGCAAATGATTATATTCTACAGAATATCGAGTTGCATTATGATCTTCGATACTGCTAAGAGGCAAGACTGCATCATATAGGTATGTACTTATAGGTCACTTTAGTGGCCTGGTTTATGCGGATTAAATTCAGCGGAAAAGCTTTCCAATAAACGAAACAGACTATACTTAATTCTGGTCATACAGATTTGGCGTGTGATATCTTACGCTTTACAGTAGGTTGAAATTCTCTTAAACATTTACTTGGATGTAAATAGTATTTTTCAGCAGGTTCTAATTTTTCTACATAATATGTTTATCATTATTTACTGTATTTTTATTTATATTGGCCCCTAATGCACGCGTTATTGGCCAATATTGGCCTTTAACGAAAAATTCGGGGCCAACATTGGCCAATAATCAGTGCCGTTTCAAACAGAGATCTTTAATGCAAAAGCTGAAAAAATGGACTAAAATCCATCAGAAAAGAAAGACATTCGTAAAAAATTCCGAACATGTGCATGATTTACCAGTTCATTTTTTCTACTTTCACATTAACTAACAACAACAACAACAACAACAACAACAACAACAACAATTTATTCGCTAAGTCGAAAGAAAATATTAACATACATGGATAAGACGAATGAACGAAAATGAAAATACATGAAAGACAAAACAAATTAAGTATGACGAAGCAGGGTAAACGTAAAGGCAATAGGAAAAACTGCTCTTACTTACGCCCCTTTAAGAAATTTAGAAAGGTTTAATCTTTTAAGTTTAGTCAGAAAAACGTGTCTATTTGGAGCACTTATAATCTGTTCTGGTAGAGAGTTTCAGATAGGAATTATTCGATTGCAAAAATCAAATTTTCTGCAATTTTTATTTACATGATTGACGAGAAGTTTACAAGAATTTGTTGCTCGATTAGAATTTAAATTAATTGTGAAGAAATCCTTGAAAGGAAGAGCTTGACATTTGATAATAGAAAAGGCTAATGTTAGGTCGTTATGGAGGCGTCTTAGTTCAAGAGTGTCCAGACCAAGTTCGTGTAATCTTGCAGCATATGTCAAATTTTTATCACTAAAAATTCGTTTCGTAAACCTTCATTGAACCCGTTCGACGGAGGTGATATCACACAGCAGGTAAGGACTCCACGAAACAGCAATATTCAAGCACTGGTCGAACGTAAGTAATGAAGGCCTTGACAAGTAATAATCTGTCTTTAGAAATAAAACTACGCAAGATCAGATTGCTTAACTGCATGCCTTTTTTCACAATATATTCACTATGAGATCTGGACGATAAATTAGAATTCAGAAAAACACCCAAATCTTTTACACAAAGTGTGTCAGTAGAAAGATAGAAATCATTTATGTGATAAGAATGCCTAGGCTTTGAACTACCCAGATATAGAACTAAACATTTATTAACTGATATTTCTAATTGCCATGTATTGGCCCACTCATGCACATATTTTATGTCAGCTTGAAGTGTCATGAAATTGGATGATAGATTCCAAAGTTTGATATCGTCAGCAAACAAAGTAAAATTACTGTTTTGGCGCATTTCACATAAGTCGTTAATGAAGATTAAAAAAAGTGTGGGACCTAGTATACTACCCTGGGGCACGCCACTGGTAACAGGAATAGAATCAGATAAAGAATTTTTAATTTTAACGACTTGGGATCTATTAGTCAAGAAATTTTCGATCCAATTAAAAGAAAGTTTGTTCAGTCCATAAGATGCCAATTTAATTAGCAGTTTTTTGTGTGACACGGTATCAAAAGCCTTACAAAAGTCAATGTAGACAATGTCAACAGGAATTCCCTCATCTAGAATTTGGTCCACTGATTTTTGCACTCAACAAGTTGTAACGCACATGATCTATTTTTTCTAAAACCAAACT
Source organism: Mermis nigrescens (assembly GCA_036768485.1). Taxonomy (NCBI): domain Eukaryota; kingdom Metazoa; phylum Nematoda; class Enoplea; order Mermithida; family Mermithidae; genus Mermis; species Mermis nigrescens. The sequence goes on along the minus strand of JAVLUZ010000141.1, from coordinate 3,787,348 downwards.
GTTTTTCTATTAGCAGATCTTGCTTCTCTAGATAAGAAATCAAGGACTTGTTCATTATAGATTCCATCAATCTACAAGAAACATGACATAAGGAGATTGGACGATAGTTATCAACTGATGACATATCTCCCTTTTTATGAAGTGGGATCACAACAGCTTTTCGCCAAAAATCGGGTATATATCTTTCCACTTTGATAAGAAACGTTAAAGATGGTTTCTAAAGGTGAAAGCAACACTGTTTTCAACTTCTTAATAAAATATGCACACAAGCCATTGGGACCAAGCGACAAAGTGGGCTTAAGCCTATTATGGATTCAGAAATAGTCAGAACATGAAATTTTACAGAAAGAGGATGAGCATCACTTTTGACTCTGTTTGCGAAATGGGGAGAAACAAGATCGTCAATAACAAAATTACTCGCAAAAAAAGAGTTATAAGCATTAGCTTTTTCAAAATGATTATCTATCATCCTGCCATCACACATTAATATTGAAGCTGACTTAGTCTTTCTTAAACGGTCATTAACGAAAGAATAAAAATTTTTTACATTTCAAGAATTTAAAAGCTTACGTTCCTCCCTCGTGAAAAGATCTTTCAAAGCAAATTTAATTTCTTTAGTAATCTTCTTATACTTGCTTAAAATAAGAAGGCAATGACTGTTTTTATACTTTTCCCAAAGTTCCTTTTTAATTACTTGCAATTTATGACACGACTTTGGCAATGATTTTTTATGCACAGTATGCTTAAAAGGAACGTATCGATGTATAGCCTCATTAATTACGTCAATAAAAACAGCATAAAAATCGTTAATGCTAATGCAATGGGTAAAACAGAGGTGCCAATCAATAGAGGCTAAAAAAAATCTCGATAGATGCATAGTCCGCTTTTTTAAAGTCATACTCAAGGGAAGTTTGGTTGGGTACTACAGACGCAGGTGAACTGAACTCAATGCTAGAATGATCACTATTAGAGAAAGGTTCAGTAGTTAATACATTGAAGACAAGATTGCTGGAAGTACACAAAATTAGATCAAGAATATTTTCATCTCTATTTGGGTCAAAAGATAATTGTATAAGACCAAGATTGACAAAACAGTCATAAAATACTCGTGTCACAGGGTTTCTATAAGCAGAAATAATATTCAAATTTAAATCAGGCAAATTAAAATCACCTAGTAGGATACAATTTTGAGCATTTTCGACATAATGTTCAAATAATTTACTTGACTTATTAGCGATTTCTGAGTCATATTGGGGTGGACGATAACACATTATGAATCTGACAGATTTTTTACACAAGTGAAAATCACAAACTAATACTTCAGGACACAAGAATTCTTCCACAATAGAAACATTGATGATTTTTAGGGACTTCTTGAAAAAGAGTGCGACACCTCCTCCCCTATAGCCAATTCTTTCACATCTGTGAACAGAATAAGTTGCATATGGACAAATAAGGCCATCAGAAATATGATCATGTAACCATGTCTCAGAGACAAACACTAAATCATAACGTTCTGAAGAAAGTAGAGCATGAAATTCAGATATCTTATTTAGCAAACTTCTAGCATTAAATAAAACACAGCTGATATTGATTTTCTTAGAATTGAGCTTTTTAACAGGAACAGTAGGGGTGTGAACTCCCTAAGGGCGAGGCAAAGGACGCTTAAACTGCTTCAACTCATAAGAATTACAATGGATGAACCAATTCATCTCACCCGAATCCCGTTTTTCAGCCAATTCAGCGTTCAAATGGCGAAGGGTTTTGCGCTGTTGCCAAGTGCGATCAGGTCTAGCATAGACCTTCGATTGATGGCCTCGATCAGAAAATTTTGAAACGCAATGGATCGATTCGGCCTTTGATTGTTCGGAATCACACTTTACCTTAAGGATACGTGGCAAATCGCAACCATCCTTCCTCGAGACAATGACAGGGCCCGATTGACACGACGGATGCTGATGAGTTTTGTCGTGTCGAAACTGGTCTGTGAGGCAAAATGCTTGACATCATCGTCCAATTTCTCATCTTGATTGATCACAGCGAAGTTTTCCAGGACGACAGTGGTCTTTTTTGACTCGGCTTCCATTGTATCACGTACAGCACTAATGACCATCTTGTTGAGATCCATCGGTGGATGGACAGTGGCTAGATCGTTCAGAGCAGGATTTTTCATAACCAGATCTGCCAGCTTGTCAAGACAACTTGTAACTGTAGATTCGAATGAAGCGAACCGTTTTTCCAAGCTGGTAAGCTTAGATTCGAGCAAAAACATGTGTTTCCCCATCGGCAAACAGATGGGGCAAAAATACAATTGATCCAAATCAGCCATAATGTTGAACTGAACGTCCGTCAGGCCAAGGCAACCAGCGTGGAACCACTTGTCGCAAAAATCGCAGCGAAGCGCCTTTGCGTCGTTGTCCACATGACCTCTGCACTTGCCGCACGACTTGAGATCAAATTTCGGACCACTAGCTCATTTTTTTGCCATTGAATGAATGAATTTGCTATATTATGTTAACTATGGCGCAATCAAATTTACCAACAATATGACTGGGGCAAAAATACAATTGATCCAAATCGGTCATAATGTTGAACTGCTACTTTATTCCATTCTGGCGTCCTCTTCATCATTCTCGGCAGAATTGATAGGAAATGTACGTTGATGCGGATTTAGCGGATTATAAAAACAATTTTTTTCAAATTACTGAAGAAATTCAATATAAAAAATTTATCATTTTTAGAGCTGTTTGAGGATTCAGATTGGTTTTAGACATGAACTGAGCCTAAGTAGAGATTAGTGATCGACCGGGGCGACTTTTTTGGCCGGGGCCGGGGCTGGTCGGGGTCAGACAAGGAAAATATTATTGCAAGACACATACTTGGGGTGGGCATAGGAAAAAAATAATGAACGATTGCTCCATTCAGTAGTAAATGGCAAGCGCAAACTTAGGTGCGCCTTTTCATATCAAGTTTTATTACTATTTATGTCAGAAGAAACAAATTTAGTCTAGTGTTTCATTGTCTGAATCATCAATAAGGTCTATGTCGCTGCTATTAGCACACTATATCATTCGAATCATAGCTACTGCTACTGCTGCTGTAGTAATTGGATGCAATAGGTATTGGATGTAATAAATGAGACATCACACATTCCCATAAAGGGGAGGGGTATTACCCCCTCAGGGTCCAAGACACAAGTCACTGTCAGACGATTTTTGGTGAACACCTTTTGAATTTTTTGAACTTAATTTTTTTAGTATGGCAAAAGTGTACCTAACTATTAGAATTTCACGAAGTGATACATTATTTTATTATGTGAGCTAGAGTAAATAGATAAACTATTACTATAAAACATGCATGTAATTGCTTAAAATTTTATGAAAGTCCCTCAGTATACATGTATAGTGCTGGCCTCTAAAAAAAACCAGTCGATTTGTAACCTAAAAAAACCACCTCTTTTTTCCATAACCAAAAGGAGATGACTGATGATATTATACTGGCGAACAAGCTATGTTGTGAGGATTACAACTGACCCCTGGTCGCTTTCCGGATCATTCAGAAACTTGAGATATAAACTTGTCAAAAAGTTCCTAAAAATTGCCATTTTTATGATTTTTTTAAAGCATTTTTAAGGGTCAGTATTTCTACCCGTATTCATATTTGGTGGAATCTTTTATGTTTTCACGTTAGGCTCCCTTGCAGACTAATGTCAGAAAAAAATCTAGTTGTCCTATGTCATCCACATAGCTACAGTATACCTTCAAAGCCAAACCTAAAAAAAACCAGTTGTAACCTAAAAAAACCAGCGCCGATTTTCACAAAACTTAGCAGGAATGTGCCTCGTAGCACCTTTCATGATGCCTGATATTTATTTTCCACAAAAAATAAGAATCACCCCAAAAACTGCCAAAAAAGTTCGATTGAAACCTAAAAAAAAACCACTGTAACCTTAAAAAAAGACCAATGCTAAGTATATGTTGCCATGGCAACGAAATTACTTTTCATCAAGTTGAATAATTTTGCACTGATTTCTTGCAGAGGATGTAGAAGAGACTTACCTAGAGTCGTTTTTACCACTTGAAGACTTATTTGTGAAATTTATATAACTTTTAATGAAATTCAGAAAAAATTATTGATTTTTATATAAATGTGATAAAATGGATGGAAATATCGTAAAAAATGAATTTTTTTCAAAATTGTGATCATTTAAGGTCAACTAACTGTTTTACGCTGCCAACCATGCACTTTGCATAACATTTTGGGGGTGGTTTTTTTAGTTCCCATGGTTTTTTTAGGAAAAAGTGGTTTTTATTCAAAATTTCATATTTCATGCAAGCTTGCTATGAAATATGGCGCTTAAAAATTCTTCCATACAGCAAGTTATAGGCCTAGGGCAGCTGTCAAAAATAGGTGTTTGCTGACTTCTTCAATGCTATTTGTTCTGAAGTTATAAGCCAAAAACATGAAAATGGTTTTTTTTAGAGGCCAGCACTATAACGGCTGGAAATCTAGCGTAGGGGTCCCTCACTATTTTTAAAAGGAGGAGGTTAGCGACTAGATCAAAAATGGTAAAAACACATGAAAATAGCCAAAAAAGCGCAGGCTTTCGCCAAAAAATAGGGGAGGGTGGTCAAATATTTTCTGACTTTCAAGGAAGTTTGGGGCTTCAAAGCGGGGATGGGGGATGGCCCAAACCCTCTGTCACATGTATATTTCTCGGCCATTTTCAGGGGAAGGGGTAAGCGGCTCCATTTTTGCAGCCGCTTACCCCCCTCCTTTGAAAATCTTTAAAATGGTAGAATTTGCAATAAGGAATTCTACACCTTTTTACACTTTTTGTTCTTCAAAAATCTTGTACATGTACAAAGACGGTCCTGAAATGTCTATGTACATCAGCAAAAATCTTCGCTGAATACAAAAAGACCATGCTTCTAAATGTGATAATTCGGCCTGAATTTTGTTGATAATATTAAGTGCCGAAATTTTTATGAGCTTTTGATGGAATTCACGCATAAAACTTGACTGAGAAAGCTCAAACAACTTGTACTACAAAAACAGAAATATTACAAAAATTGTAATATGAGCAGCACTGCGCTTAGAATGGAAAAATGGAAAAATGTCAAATATTCAGAAACCCAAAAATTAGCCAAATACACTACTAAAGGTCGAAAAACTATGTTCTACCACACTGAAATCGTTACTGTACCATATTAAAGTATTCAAAAATTTGCATATACAAAACAGTGTTTTTTGTATTCGCCAAAGATTTTTCCTAATGTACAAAGACTTTTCAGGACTACCTTTGTACATTTGCAAAGATTTTTGGGAAGATAAAAACTGTAAAAAGGTATAAAATTCCAAAAATTTTTCGGCATTCCCCTCCGATATGAAAAATTGTCTGCCCTATATATCTTTTAAATGGCAAAATTTGTATTTAAAATGGAGAAATGTCAAATTTTTAGGCGCTTCGCGCCGTTGTAGAGACAATTTTAGTAATTTTTGGCGTTAGAAACCCAAAAATTAGCTAAAATATGCAATCAAAAGTCAAAAGACCCTGTTTTACGACTAATTTTCTGGTCCTCCGATTTGGGATTTCACCCCTCCCTCAACTCTGGACCTTAAAAAACTATTTGAGACATATTTAGTTTATCGGATCGGACCCAATTCTGCAGCGCAGTTTATATTCGCCTATAATTAACCTCCGTCCTAATAACTATTACACAAGAAACGCGTTTTAAAGCACACAGTCCCCATTCAATTAAATGTAAAAGTGTTTTTTGTAGAAATAGTTTGTTGAAAACGTACAAGTTCTAACTGTAAATAGAACGTATTTGTCAACTCTAAATCTTTTAGTCATAGCTATGAATGGATGAGTTAAAAGTAGCATTTAGTTTAAACAAGTTAAGTGGATGGATTGAAAGCATGCAGATTTTCCTGAACATTTATTCAGTAAAAGCTCATTCATACACAGTAGAAAAGTTATATCAAGGACTAAGTAAGTATACATATGGTCTAATCAGTACAGTTCCCAAAATTAAAACTTGCTCATTGATAAATAAGTGCCAGTATCACAGCCTGTACAAAATATGAATTACACTAAATTTTTCCCCGGCCCCGGCCATTTTTTAACCTTGCCCCGGCCGGGGCCGGGATGCTGAGAAATGGGCGGGGATTGCCGGGGCCGGGGCCCCAGTCGATCACTAGTACAGATGGACCAAAATTGCGGGGCGAGCGAAGCGCGCGGAGCAATTTTTGCCCCATTCAACTCAAGCTTAGCTCATGCCTGGCATCGATGTGAATGCACATAACTAAGCCTAGGCCTAAGCGTGAAATAATAAACCATAGATCACCTTACGCTGAATTTAAAGACTTAACGACATATACCTAGTACTATTTCCATTCCATTGGTAAACATGTAATAGCCCATGAATCGATTGATTACTTACTCCTTGTACTGTAGTACATCGTTTTGCATATTTAATCAGCTTTTTCCCAGCTACAACTCATCGCCGCTGAATTATTTCTTTGATAATCGTACTCGCTAACTTTGCTTTACCTAAAAACGTCTAAATTTTTCATTTTCGATATTTTTAACTATTCTGTAATTTAGCCGTAAAATTATTTGCAGTCAAAAACCAGCAGCCTAAACTGCGAATAAGATCGGACTTAGTGTAATATTATTTGCAGTCAAAAACCAGTGAGCTTGACTGCGAATAATATAACACATTGTACTGAATTATTTGCAGTCAAGGCCAATGGTGTTTGACTGTAAATAATATTAAAGTGTGTCCGATCTTATTTGCAGTCTAGGCCGCTGATTTTTGACTGCAAATATGCAAATAATATTTCACTGTACCCTAATTTCTTTGCAGTTGACTGCAAATAATTACTGCTCAGGAATAGTGGCATTTTCAAAGTTTTGACCAGTATTCCCACGCTTGGTTGACACCTACCTTATGTGTGTGCAGTTAGTTTGCCAGCAGTCAGTGTATGTAGAAGCGCTTGGTCGCTGTTTTCCTAGGCTTTTGAATGCGCTGATTCCATGGGTGACATTTCTAAAGTGCACAGTTGCGCTTGATCACGGTTTTTCTGTGTTTTCGCGTGCGCTGATTTCATTAGTGACATTTAAAATGACTTGCAGTTGCTGGGTTTCAATACTCAGGCCTCTCGCTCTACAGTGCAATGCACTCACCACTCGCCTATGCCAGCTGATTGTAAGAGTAAGTAACGAAGTTATATGTGAACCGTCTCAAAAACAACCAATTACGGAGGTTTCTAGGATTGCTTGAGGATTCAGATTGGTGTCAGACATGGGCTGAGCCTTTGGCGAAAATTGGTCTGCTCACTCTGCATTTTTCGCCCCATTCATCTCAAGCTTTGCCCATGCGCTGGCACCAATGTGAATCCACATAACTAAGCCTAAGCTAGGAAATTGGTTAGGATCAGCCAATGTAAAGCTACGGACATCATATTCAAGCCATAAAGAAAACTCCCATTTTTTCATACTTAGGTACATTTTACGCGTTTATACGCATATCTTTGCATTCTAAAAATGTCACCAATGGAATCAACGCATGCAAAAACCCAGGAAAACTGTGACCAAGCGCTACTGTATACCTAGGTATATCTTATGACATGTCCTATGGTTAAGGGTAGGTGTCAACTTATTTACTAATACCTTTCTATGTGACCGCTTCCAAGCAATTGTAATCTAAAAGCGTATGGCCATAAGTCTGAGATTTTGTTTTGAGAGGGGCACGATCAAAATTTTTTCTAAACATCTTTATATCCTGAACTTTTAAGCACATTTCCCCCCCCATTTAAGGGCTTTTGTGAACCAAAATTTTGAGATAAGAAAAAACTTTGGGCTTGATTCACATTGTGGTGGATTTTTGAGTATTCCTAGAACAGATGTATATACACCCAAAAAAATCGTTGGTTTCCCGGGTAACTCGAGGTCGCTGATAACGGACATCCAAATTTAAATGGTCAGGTGATTTTCTAGCCTGTCTCCGATTTGAACCTTTGAGCAAATAGATAGCGAAAAACCCTTGAAAAGACACTTTTTCTGCGATTGCGAATTTCTGGGGGTGAAAACTATAGGTGGGCGGCTCCAAAATTCTGGAGGGTTCAAAGTAGAGCTGTGCGGGGCCAGGCCCCGGCCCCGGCGCCGGGGCCAGTGTTATAATTAATTATAATGTAGAAAATTGATAATGTTTTGAGCAGATTTACCTTCAAGCTCGATTTCAAGCAACACCACACATCTTGCTAATTCAAATCTTTATTTTATTATGTCAGGTTGGTGCAAATTTCTAGTTAATAATCAAAATTGACATATTTTGAATTGCAATTCATGTAGCCGAGCTTTCCAGCTTGCTTGGTAGCAGGGTAGCAGACAGCTACGTCTATCAGAACAAATAGAATAATAAGCCTAAAAAAGTGCGAAGTAAAGCTAATTGAAAAACGCGTCCAAGTCAGAGGAGTTAAATCCATACATGGGCCGCTCAAAAATTATAGGGTTCCAAAACTTTTCGAAGTCAAAAAGCGCCTGATAATATATGGTAGGGCGAAAAAACACCGTTTTCTTCCGTTTCTCAATGAGAGCTATCCATTAGCATCAAAAAATCGCAGAAACACAAAAAAATTCTGAAAATCAATTTCTGGGGAGTCTATCGGATTTTTTTTGGGGAGAGTGTGAATTCTGGGGGTCTCTAGACCATGGGTGGGCAGCACCGAAATTTTGGGAGTGTGAAAAAATTTCTGGGAAGTGGTGGTGAAAAACACCATTTTCCGACGTTTCTCGTCGAGCACTATCCCTTGGCATCAAAAAATCGCTAAAAAAGCAAAAAAATTTCAAAAATTGAATTATGGGGGGGTATTCCAACTTCTGGGGGGATGCATACCCCTAACCCCCCCCACGCCCACGTCCCAAGCCTCCCAATGCCCATGTTCTGTTATATCTTGTAATCCCAACAAATATTAACGCTTGACGCGCATATCTGCTAGCAAGAATATATATGTACATAGGTATAAGGGGTAGGGTAGGGTCGTACTATGAACACGGTAAAGCACGCTTTACTTGGCCCCGGCCAGGCCCCGGCCCCGGCCCCGGCAAAAAAGGCGGCCCCGGCACAGCTCTAGTTCAAAGGTAAATGGTCTTTGAAATGGTGGCATGGCGAAAAAACCATTTTTCAACGTTTCTCATCAAGCACCATCCATTAACATCAGAAAATTGCAAAAATACAATAAATTCTAAAATTTAATTCTGGGGGTTATTCGGACTTCTGGGGGATGCATATCCCCAAACCTCCCCCACGCCCACGTGTGGTGTAAACCTCCCAACCCCATGATCATGTCTGCTTGCCTATAAACATGTGTAACGGCTCGAAATTTGGGTAGGGGGTCTGGGATTGATGACCTATTTCTTAATCGAAAATAGCAGAAAAGCAACTAAAAATGATTGAAAATGAAAGATTTCCCGAAAATTCCAAACGTGGGGGTCGGACCGGCGCATCAAAAATTTGCTGATTGGGGGGGTGGGTTCGATCTACTTTGGATGGGAGGATCCCTCGTTATCCCTGTTACGTGTGTGCCCTGGCATCTCAATTCATGATCGACTTTTTAAATCCAAACATCTTTTTGGATTATACCCCTCTGGGAAAATTCCTGGTTACGCCCATGTAGGTACTTAATTACTTACCTAATTGAACTGCATGCATGCCTTACATCCAGTTTTGCTGAAGTGTTATTCTTATATCCGACTGCTACCAGTGGCGGATCTAGGATTTTCCTAAGGGGGGGGTATACCAACTTTTCCAAAGACAGTCAGAAAGAGATCCAAAAATTTGCCCTCAACGCGCGAAATAGCATTTTTCGGTTTTTTACATTGTATTCTTTTATATAAAATCACTTTTGACGCAATATTTTTTTCTGAAAATTTTTAAAATTTTAGACAATTTTAAGCGAAAAAATCATTAAAATTCTTTGACTTTAACAAAAATCTGGCGTGAAGCGCCGGAAAATTTATGAAATTAAGGCGGATATACGTCTAGAAGCATGATTTATTGCTTGATTTCCTGTATTTATAGCAGTTGATGCGAGACATCGAAAGTTTTGATTGAAAATAGAAAAAACTATGCAAAAGTAGCTGTTTCTGCTGTTAAAATTGTTTTGAAACCTACATGAACAGAAAATGGCTTCCAGGCAGTGTTTTTTTGTACAAGGTCCGTTTGTATATGTACAAAGGTGGTCCGTAAAAGTCTTCGTACATTTTGTACACATAAATTTTTGGGTACTATGACATAGTACGGTACCTAGCGACTTTAGTGTGGTAAAAAAAGAGTTGTTCGACCTTTGGTGGTGTATTTTAGCTGATTCCTGGGTTTAAGAGGGCAAAAATCATTAAGAATCGTCTTAAAACGGTTCGAAGCGCCGGAAAGTTTGACATTTTTCCTTTCGAAATGCGATTTTTGCTATTATAAAGATATATATAACACACAATTACTCATTTCGGCGCGAAGCGCCTAAAATTTTTGCGAATTTCAGGCCTTTTTTGCAGTTTTTCATCTTCTGAAAAATCTTTGTATATACATATACAAAGATGGTCCCGAAAAGCCTTTGTACATCGGGAAAAATCCTTGCCGAATGCAAAAAAGCGTGCTTCCAGGTCGCCAAGAAAGTAAATAAATGTCATTAATAGGTATCATCCGGCGCGTAGCGGAGAAAAATTTGAGAAATTATGGTCACTGACGGCCAAAAATCATTGCGAATCGCATTTCCATTTATCGCGCCAAATATCTTTGGCTAATGGGGGCGGCCGCTCCCTCCTTAAATTCGCCCCTGACTACTACTACATCTTACTAAAACAAATTAATTCGTTAGCAGAAGAGATGCAATAGACTGAATGTTATTGCTTGTGATATAAATGCACCAGGTTAGGGAGAATACCAGAAATCCAAACCAGTAAATTTAGTTTTCTCTGCCTTCCTGGATTGGTCATGATGTGCCTCTATGACCGAGAATGCTTGACAGTGGAAAAGTCGATCGGTGGATTGTTACGTTTTTGCAATCCATACTTACGGCGGTCCTGATCATGTCGAAAGGAACTGAATTTTGTGTTTTGATCTGTTCAAAGGAGAAATTAGGCCAAATACTACGCAGCGCAGTCCTTGGCCTAATGTTTATTTTGCACTTGATTGTCGTACTGTTTTTAGCAGACTTTAAAAATAAAATTTGGTTCCCTCTATACTATTGATTTCATGAAATAGTTTAAGATTTTGGGAGGGGGTATAGTCGATTATCATTGGGCGAACAACGAGGTAAACTTCAAGTCACTTTCAATATTTTGGCTGAAAATGGCATAAAGCACGAAAAATTGCAACGTCTGACGAAAATGAGCGGGATGAAAAATTCCAGTTTTTCTAAGGGGTTAAATGACCGACTTTAGATGGAGTATCCCTCATTCCCCTGCTACACGCACGTAGGTATGGTTTAAGGACATCAACAAGATTATTTTATATTCACTTTTTCTGTTAGATATACTGTTTTTTATTTTTTTGAATGAATATATGCTGTCAAATCGGTCCCTTGTGTTCTTTTTTAGGGCGGATGAATAGGAAGCTTAAATAAAAATAAATCAGTTTGCAATATAAGGGATAGAAATATTAAAAATTCGAACTTAATTAAGCTTAAATAGTATATACACTATTCTTTCTGAAGAATTAGGTAAACGTAATTCCTTTGGATTTAAAAGCGTAATTTATAAAATTTTGGTCGAAAATCAAATTGCATTCAATTTTTCCTAAACATTGGGAATGGATTATAATTCAGGCGAAAAGTTAAGGTTAAACGTGAAAAAGGGTATTTTAGGCTACCTTTTCGAGGGTCTCCAACATGTATTGCTCGTGTTCGTACATGCAAAGGCTCGAAATTTCGGGTGATGGTTCCCTGGTCATTTTTAGGGGGTGAGGGTAAATGACCTCAATTTTTGGCCAAAAACGGCCTAAAAACGGCTAGCAAATGCAATTTTTGGCCAAAAATCTGGTGGGGGGGTCAAAACTTATCTGGCTTCGGGGGCATGGGGGCGGACGACCGACTGGAATCCCACATGCTTCCCCTTACATGTATGCTCGTGTGTGATATTGTTTCGAACAACTCTCATCTGTTGCATCCATACATGATCTTGGGGGGTTTCAACCCCCCCCTCTCCTAGAAAGATTTTCACCCCCGCAAAAATTTTTTCATTCCCCTAGAATTGGCGATTTTTTTAAATTGCCCAAAAATTTTCTGAAAACTTCGAAAAGATGTTTTTTAAGCGCTTTTAGCTATCCATTTGCTCAAAAAATTTTCGGCGCTTCGCGCCATTATACTCATGTTTTGACTATATTTTGTTCAATTTGTCTTGACTTTTTAATTTTTTTGAAATATTTATGTTTTATGCTCTACAAAGATAGAGCTTCGTTAGAAACGCTGAAAGACGATGTTTTTGACGCGTACCCACCATTTTTAGACCCAAAAAAGCCACTGCATAATTTCACCCCCCCCCCCCCACAAGTCCCATGCTGTGCATTTATGGTTGCAGCAACTAATTTATCATTTCCCTCATTGAGCCAATCATGACCGATTCGTTCTATTTACGTTATTACGTCGGGCACAAAGGAAAATTCGGTCACGAATTTCTAGAATTCGAATTTAGACCAGATGGCCACTTGCGATACGCTAATAATTCGAATTACAAAAATGATACCATGATCCGCAAAGAAGCGTATGACACTTTGTTTTATGTTATATTGCTGATCAAACATGATCAGAAAGAAAATTCTTGGGGCAAGGGTTTGGTTTGGTGAAATTTCCAAATTGTTACTAAAAATAGAATTCTGGGGCAGTGATCGGACCGAGGGTACTTTTTGGACCCTCGGCCTCGGCCGAGGCGCCTTAAAATCCTTGCCTCGGCCGAGGCCGAGGCCGAGGCCGAGGGTAATGCCGAGGGTCAACCTTATATACCTCCTATACCCATAAATAGTGCTCTTAGAATATTTTGTATGCACATGAGCTGAAGAATAATCGTAATATTGAACACTTTATCGAATGTCATTTTCAATAATGGTAGATTAAATGTGTGAAGGATTTATTGAATAAAGTCAGCAGAATGAAAGCATACTTAATTTAACAAGTTGCCGTTGAAGACTTGGAAAAGTTAATAAAAAATATGGTTGAACAAGCACTTAAAAATTTTTATTACTAAGTATACATAAATAAGAAAACAGTGTCAATGAAATAAACGAACAAACGAAATAAGCTAAGTAAAGACAGAACTGTAGCCATTGTTGTGCTCGCTTTTGCAGTAATGCATGTTTAAACACGCTTTTTCAGTCATCCAATTCTGGTGTGATAGGTAATATGACAGAAACTGCACTGTACTTTCCGATCATAGTTTCCCAAGGTCCAGAGTTGAGGGAAGGGTGAAATCCCAAAATGGGGGACCAGTAAATTAAGTAGTGTCTTTGTATGAGCGAACAAATTTTTGTAGATATTTTATAGAAATATATTTTTTAACATACATGTTTTTACATACTGCCAGTGTGTGACCTGCAACCGGCATGCAGTCCTAAACAGTGTTTTTTTGTGCAAGATATGTACCTTTTTACATGTACAAAAATGGTATCCAAAAGTCTTTAAACATTTTGTACATGCAAATTTTTGTGTACTATTATAGTATGGTACAGTAGCGATTTAGTGTGGTAAAACAGGGGTTTTCAACCTTCGGTAGCGTATCTTAGCTAATTCCTGGGTTTCTGAATATTTGACATTTTTTCCATTCTAAATACAAATTCTACTATTTTAAAGATATATAGGACAGACAATTACTGATGCGCCGAAACTTTTCGGGAATTTTACACCTTTTTACAGTTTTTTTCTCTCCAAAAATCTTTGTGCATGTACAAAGACAGTCCTGAAAAGTCTCTGTACATTATGGAAAATCTTTGCCGAATACAAAAAACCGTGGTCCTGAATGTGATAATTCGGCCTGGATATAGTTCATAAGATTATTTGGCGCGAAGAGCCGAAATTTTTATGAGCTTTGGATGAAATTTACACATAAAACTTGACTGAGAAAGCTAAAACAACTTGTACTACAAAATCAGAAATAGTACAGATATTGTAATATGCCAATTAAATCTTGTAATAAGCACTACTGTGCTTAGAAATCCAATGCAACATTAGGATAAATCAGTCAATTTTATCTTCGAACGGCTGAATGTGCTGAGTTATTAAATAGTACTTGTTTTGCATAAAATTTTTAAAAACAGTATAAATGGATACAAAAGATATTTAAATCTGCATAAAGATGCCTAGATTACACAAAAATTGATTTTTGAGTGTTTAATGCCTCTGCTTCAATCTGAATGCAGTATATTAGCGATATTTTGCGCGAAGCGCCGAAAATTTTTTGAAATTTCCTCAAAAAATACTGAAAAACGATATAATTAATATCACTTTGTCCAAGAAAGTATTTTAAAATTGTATAAAAATGGCTCCAAAAAATGCACGAGCCAAAATTGATTTTTGGCAAAACCTGCATTTATTGGCCATTTTTAGGTGCGTTTTTGCGATTTTCGGCCGAAAATTCCTAATCATTTACGCCCTCTCCCATAAAAATGGCCGAAAACCATACGTGTAACAGGAAGGGCTTTGGGGAATTCCCCACCCACCCAGGGTTGGACGTCCTCCCCTAACCCTTCCCTCCAACGTCAGAAAATTTTGACCCACCCTCCCCAATTTTGGCGAAAATTTGCGCTTTGTGGCTAATTTAGGTGCTTTTGCCATTTTTGACATAGAATTAGAGTCGCTAATCCCCCACCCGAAATTTCTAGCCGTTACATGTATGCCGAGGAGCCCCTCCCCAAAATTTTGAGCTGTTACATGCATGTTTTATAGTGACAGTTTGTCTATTTACTCTTGCTTACAGTCAAAAATACTCTATCACTTCGGAAAATTCTAATATTCAGCTGCACTTTTGCCATAGTAAAAATTAGGTTCAAAAATGTTCAAAAGGTTTTCTTCAAAAATCGTCTGACATTGACTTGAGTCTTGTACCCTGAGAGGGGGGTAATAAACCTCCCTCACCCCTCCCTTAGGGAATGTGTTTCCGATCCATGTAGCAAGCATGAGAATTAAAACTTAGTCATCACATGAATAATAAATTGGCACTTTGCTGTATGTAACTTTGTGTAACTGGGTACGCGACTGAAACCACAAGAAAAGTCTATAGGTAAAAAATAGCCTTTGTACTGCAGATGCATTCTAAATAGTTTATATTCAACGGACATATTAAACTTATTCAAATTTGATTTTAACCCTCGGCGCCTCGGCACTTTTCAGCTTCGCCCTCGGCGCCGAGGCCGAGGCTCCAAAAAACGCCGAGGCTTGCCGAGGCCGAGGCCGAGGCCTCGGTCCGATCACTGTTCTGGGGGTGTACAGTAATTTGCGGGGGTTTCCAACTTATGGGGGTGCAACCCACTGCGCTTATGTATGTTGCTAACATTTATTTCGAACACTGTTGGGGTTAAGTACGTTTAAGCTTCCGGTATGTTTGATCTTTGAAGGGTCTTCAGCATACATGCGCAGCATGGGAATTCTTGGAGGGGTGAAATTATATAGTGTTTTTTCGAAAATGGTAGGTACGCGTCAGAAACATCGTTTTTCAGCGTTTCTTACGATGCTCTATCTTTCTAGAGCATAAAAACATAAAAAATTTCGCAAAAAAAAATCGAAAAAAGTCTGGAACGAATTGAACAAAATAGAGTCAAAACATGAGTATAGTGGCGTGAAGCGCCGAAAATTTGGCACTTTTGAGCAATTAGATAGCTAAAAACGCCATAAAAAAGCATCTTTTTTTACAAATTTTTGTGAATTTTCGAAAAAATCATCAGTTCTGTGGGGATTGAAAATGTTTGGGGGGGGTTAAAATTTGTTCTGGGGCAAACTTCCTTCCCCCAGATCATGTATGGTCTTCAGTCACCCCACAGAAAAGTTTTCATCTCCGGGATTTTTTGCTCTCGCAGGATTCGCTATTTTCCACCAAGGGTGCTGTTTTAAGCGTTATGCTAAATCGTCGGCGCTTTGCGCCATTTGCCTACTCGATTTTAACTATATTTTCTTCAATTTATTCGAATTTTATTATGCTTTTTATTTTTTACGTTGTATTAAAATATAGCATCGTCAGAAATGCCAAAAAATGATGTTTTTTAAAGCTTATTTATGCTTTCCAAGCTCAAAAAAATTACTTATGAAACGTTTTTCGCTTTCACTCCCCTCCCTCAGAATTCCCACGCTGTGCATGTCCGGCAAGGAATTCGTATTATGTTAAAAGAATATTTTAATATATTTCGGATACTGAATTACTTAATTTTTGTTCTGCAATTCGAAAAACTAACGTTCTTCCAGTCAGACCTGTATCCATGATTTGGCCAAATGGGTAGGAGGCGGACCCATCCTAAATCTGTTTATATTTCGGAAAATTCGTCTGGATAGCTCGCAAGAACAGCATTTTTCGACGTGTTTCGACATGCTCTATACCAGTGTTTTTTTTGTACTCGGCAAATAATTCCCGATGTACGAAGACTTTTCGGGACCGAATTTCAGACTTTTTTGTAATTTTTGTCTTCCCCGGGGAAGACAAAAATTGCAAAAAAGGTCTGAAATTCGCATAAATTTTCGGCGCTTCGCGCGGAAATGAGTAATTGTGTGTTCTATATATCGTCATAATGGCAGAAATTGCATTTCAAAAGGAAAAACGTCAAATTTTTAGGCGCTTCGCGCCATTTTAAGACGTTTCTTAGGGATTTTTGCCCTTAGAGACCCAGAAATTAGCTAATATACATAACCAAAAGTTGAACAACTCTGTTTTCACAACACTAAAATCACTACTGCACCATATTATAGTACTCAAAAAGTTGCGTGTACAAAATAAGCAAAGATTTTTGGGAAGACAAAAACTGTAAAAAGGCGTAAAATTCCCTATAATTTTCGGCGCTTCGCGTCGAAATGTGTAATTGTTTGTCCTATATACCTTTAAATTGGTAGAATTTGCATTTAGAATGGAAAAATGTCAACTTTTTGGCGCTCCGCGCCGTTTTGAGACAATTTTCAGTAATTTTTGGCGTAAGAAAGCCAGAAATTAGCAAAAATACACTACCAAAGATCGAAAACCCTGTTTTACCACACTAAAATCGCTACTGAACTATATAATAGTACACAAAAATTTGCATGTACAAAATGTACAACGACTTTTGGGGACCATCTTTGTACATGTACAAACGGACCTTGTACAAAAAAAACTGCTCTATATTATAAGTGGGCAGCACCAAAATTCTGGGGGGCAAGATTTTTCAAAGGTCAAAAAATGGTGGGATGGCGAAAAACACCATTTTTCAATGTTTCTCATCGAGCACTATCCATTGGCATCAAAAAATTGTGAAAAAACCTAAAAAAAAAATTTCAAAAATTGTTTTCTGGGGGGGGTATTTTGGTTTCTCGGGGGTGCATACAGTGATCGACCGGGCTCAAAAAATACCGGGTCCGGGCCCGGGCTTTGCTGCCGGGCTTGGTATCGGGCCCGGGCCCGGGCTTATATACTAACAACATGCCTTGCTTCCAATATAATGTTATGCATAAGATACATATTTAGACCGATTTTACATTTGTTATTTGTCAAACGCAAGGCTTACTGCTGTATCAAGAAGATTTTTGAATTCTAAGCTCTGTTAATTATTCAATCTTTCTAAAAATAAATTAAGTAGTTAGCAAGGTTTTGGTAGCATTATTCAAGCAAGAACAAAGTTTTTAATACAATAGCGCGCAATTCCATTATTAAAATGCACGTGCAACTAAACACGGTTTGAAAAAGCACAAGGTTTCATGTTGATATTTAAAGGGAATTGAGCTTTAAATTTATGCATTCAGACATAACAGCGACTATGATATGGTCGGATAGAAGATTTGCTGTTCGGATTTTAGAACTCAAACTATAGTGTACATTGACGTCAATTGAAATTGTGTAGTGTAGAGGATAGGACACATATTGGAGCCATAGGCGTGGCCAGGGGGCATTGGGGACACATGCCCCCCAAAATTTTTTAGAAATTTTGTTGTTTTTTTCGAGTGTAATAATTGTGTCCAGAAAATTGAGTTCAAAAAGTAAAACACGTCAAAAATTTTCCGGCGCTTCGCGCCGAGTCTTTACTATATTTATTGTTGCTTTGTTTGTCTTTCTTTACAAGGACAGGACACATAATCCTATTTTGAATGAAAGGGATGGCCAAATTTTCTTATGCTTTCGCGCATTTTCTGTTTTCTGAATTATATCTTCTTAATAAGAAGGCCACAAATGGGCCTGTAAACGATAAGAGCAAAATTGTCATTGATACATCTTTTTTATGTCTTATTGGCAGCACCCTTTGCTGCGCTTTATACTTAGCAGAGGTCGAAAAGCGCATTTCAGCTCAGAAATCATGTACAATGTAGAACTTCATCAATTTTAAGTGTTTTGGGCTATATTAAGAACCGAGATTTGGCCAATTTTGCGAAAATTTTAGCGATAGTATTTAACATTAGAGTGCTTTTTTTACAAAATTTTTTAGGGGGCGATTGAGCGCGCCACCGCAGTCCCCCCGCCGTAAAATCTCGTTGTACATGGGCAGCGAGATTTTTGGGAGGACGAAAAGGAAAAAGGGTTTGCCGAAATTAATTTGTCTGTTCTGTATGATTTAAGCGGTATAAATTGTGTTTAAAGAGCTAAAACGTCAAAATTTTCCGGCGCATGGCGCTGCTGGTTATTGTTCTTTCTTTTTGTGAAGCTTCAGCATTGCGTTTAATAGCCTAAATCAGGCAAAATATCAGGATATTAGGCTACAAAATGTTAAGGGCAGTAAAAGATTACTAGATTCCTTGGTGCTTTGCGCCTCTTATGATTTCCGAACTGTTTGTCAATAGACCGTAAATTCTACATGAAAACGGTAAAAATTTCAAAAATTTTCGGCGTTTTGCGCTGATTAACATTTTTGTATTTCTGATTGTCAGAAAGCCATAAATTAGCTAGGCTACACTACTAAAGGTCGAAAAACTCAATTTTATCATAGGTACATACCGTTACTAACATTCAATGCAAAATTAGTCTTAAAAAATTTTTTTTGTTTGCCCCCCAACCCAAATCCTGGCTACGCCTCTGATTGAAGCGTTGTATAGAAGATGAATACACATATGAAGTTGACAAGTATATGATAATGAGCAGGTGGGCAGAAGTAAGGCAAATGGATTTAAATAGAATCACAGGCTAGCAAATTCGTAAGTAATACGGACAACAGCTGAAATAGTAAACGTCTAAAATATTAACGATAATTATTTGAGGCCTGGTTAAGGCCAGGTGGTTTTCAGCTGGGCCCGGGCCTGCTATGACCGGCCGGGCCCGGGTACCCGGTCGATCACTGGGTGCATACCCCCGAACCCCCCTAACCCCCACATCCAGGTGTGCTCTATACATTGGGATCGTGAAATTCGAAATTTTTCTGGAAAAATTTCTCCTCCCTCAAAAAGCTATTAAAAGCGTTATTTTTTAGTCGCGCTTGATCCAAAATTATGGAAAGCGCTTCATATTTGGCGCGAAGCGCCAAAAATTTTAAGATTTTGCGACGAAGACATGCGACTTTTCCATCTTTCCGTGCATTATCGTGCCTTTCAAAATTTTCTGGTTAAGGGGACGGGGAGTGACACTGACCGCCCCTCGTCCTCACCTTTCAAATGCGGCCCTGCTTCCAATAATTTGACGCATACTTATAGCGGCTCGAAATTTTGATCGGGGTCTCTAGCTATTTTCAGGGGGAATGATCCACAATTTTAGGCCGAAAATGACTAAAAAACACCTAAACGGACAAAAAATTCAATTTTTTCCAAAAATTTGGGAGGTCAAAAATGTATAGACATACGGGGTGGGTTGGTGAACCAGCTTTGGGTGGGGGATCGCCCCATCCCCCTGTTACATGTATGATTGGATGGTTTTGAATACCATTTATCATAGGTGCGCAAGGTTAAACATTCAGGGAGGGGTTAAAATCAAAAACTTGTAGATATCTAAGTGTCTTGTAAAAAACGATTCTACAGTAAAAAAGTGTTATCGCTTTAAAACCATCGTTTTAGTGCATTTGTGGCAGATGTGTAGCGTTTTCGAAATCGTACAGTATGTTTCTGAGTCCAAAAAAAGGTTGTTTAGCTTATTTTTTAGCCCAAAAAGCCTATAACGCAATGTTTTTCGGCCAAAATGGCTATGTGGCTATCAGTTTTTTAAAGTTCAGGGGGAGTCTCACCCCCACGTGGGCGTGGGGGAGGGGGTATGCATCCCCCTTAGAAAGCCGAATATTCCCCCCTCAGAAACCAAACCCCCAGAATTCAATTTTTTTTTATTTTTTCGCAATTTTTTATGTCAATAAATAGTGCTCGATGAGACACGTTGAAAAATCTTGCACCTTCCCCAGAATATTGCTGCTGCCCCCCCTGTTGCCCACGTATGCCATTTATTTACATCCCCTAGCCCTAAAATTGAACAGACCGACAATGAAAGCTCGTTGAGAAACATTGAAATATGGTGTTTTCGGCTCCCCCATACGCTCAATTTAACCACCTTTTTGGCCTTAAATTATTTTTGACACCTTCAGATCCCCAGACTTTTTGTTTTGTCCATATATATTTTTTTCAACAAATTTTTTATTTATTCTTTCAATTTTTTAGATTTATCATCAGAAATTAATGTGCAAATTTTCACCCTAATAAGCGCTTTTTCAAAATGTTTTTCAAAGCCTGTAAGTTTCAATTGTAAATCAGAGAATAATGTTTAATTCTCGAATGTCCTTTAGGTGTCAAAATTTTGAAGTCCGCATAGATTTCTAAGTTGCCAACTTATTGAGATGTAAAGGTCCAAAATTTGGGACTAGTGCCAATTATTATCATAAATTTTTGCTTTGTGTGATGTATTTATGTCCCAACTGCACTACAGCTAAATACTTGTCCAAAGCTTGTCATAATTGGCTAGTGTTTCTTGCTTATATTTAAAAATAGGTTATTTTGCTGGAAAAACCTCAAAAATTGAAAACGTTTGCACCAAAAATTCTCTCACAGTGACATGCATACATGTAATAGGGATGGGGATCTCCCTTGTCGTCCCCCTTCTCCCCCAAAAAAGTTAAAAAAGGTATAAACCCCGTCTCGATTTTCTAAATTTTTGAAAAAAATTGCGTTCTTTGCCGTTTTTAGGTGATGTTTTGCTATTTTTGGCCAAAAAATTGAGGTCATTCAATCCCGCTACCCTCCTAAAAATGGCCAGGGATCTTCGCCCAAAATTTTGAGCCAATACATGTAGCATATTTGGTGACTTGGGTCTTCTGGACCTGAGGTAGGGGTAATATTACCCTATCGCTGCGCTATACACGTAACAGGTAGGAACGGGTGATCCCCCAATCAATGTTGGTCATAAAATTTCTGACCCTCTCCCATTTTCGGCAAAAAACATGCGATTTTGGTCTTTTTTAGCTTTTTTGCCAGTTTTTAACTGAGAATTTTAAGTCATTCACCTCCACCCCTTTCAGAATGACCAGGGCCTCCACCATACCTGGGCGTGTAGGGAATGGGTGGTTTGGGGGTATGCACCTCCACTAGAAACTTAAATACCCCCTATTCAATTTTTGAATTTTTTTTTGTTTTTTTTTCGCAATTTTTTTGATGCCAATAGATAGTGCTCGATGAGAAACGTTGAAAAATGGTGTTTTTTCGCCATACCACCATTTTTAAGGCCATTTTTCGACCTTTGAAAAATCTTGCACCCCAGAACTTTGGTGCCGCCCACCTATGGCCTCCACCCAAAATTTCCATCCTTTTCATGTACTTATGCCTGTGGCCCCTCTTTGTGGGAGTGAATAATGTATCTATGCTTGTTGCCGAGTAATTTTTTGTAGAAATCAGCGTTTAATACTTTCCATGCATATTAATTAAGCTCAGTGTATAACTTTTCCAAATGAAATTTTGATAGTCTTTAAAAAAATAATTTGTTTTCTCTATATACATTGACTTGTTGTTTTTGCATTTCATTTCGAAGATTTCCGATCGACTCATATTTTAAGCCAAAATCGATAGACCTCCAGAATTGAGTTTTTGTGGTTTTTTTTGCGATTTCGCGACTCTCGCCTAGAATGTGTTTGCTGCGCATATTATACGTTAGCAAAACAACTGAAAATTTTTCTGCCATCAGCTGAACTTCTCTTTCGAATTATTATAAATTTTTGCTCAGCATATTCCATGAATTGTGTATAGTTCATGCATTGGTACGCAAGGTCAAACTTTCAGTGAGGGTTGAAAACCAAAACTTGGTGGATAGCTAAGTGATTAAACGGTTCTATAGCCTTTTGGGCTCAGAAAATAAGCTATATAGCCTTTTTGGGCTCAGAAAACTAGCTATATAGCCTTTTTGGACCCTTAAAAACATAGCTATATAGCCTTCTTGGACTAAAAATAGCAATTTATTTCTTTTTTGAGTCGAAAAAATAGCTAAATATCCTTTCAAAACTCTTAAAAGACAAATATATAGCATTTCTGACCCCGAAAAAGGCTACATAACAATTATTACCCCCTCACCTTCATGCTCTTGTATGAGTTCGTTAATCCAAGACCCAAGTCGAGTCACTGTGAGATTATTGGTGCAAAGTTTTCCATTTTTTGGCTGTTTCAGAAGAAAATAATATTTTTTGAACAGATGAAGAAAAATAAACTGTTTCAATCGGGCTCGTATTCAGGATTCGGCCAAGGCAGGGGCTGACCCAACATAAATTGATCAATATGTATCTTGGAAAATTCGTTGGGATAGCCCGCAAAAACCGCATTTTTCAACACGCTCTATCCATTAAGATCATAAACTTCAAGCTTTTTCAAAGTTTTTTCTCACTCTAAAGGCTACAAAAAGTTTCATTTCTTAGTCGCGCTTTGACCAAAATTATGAAAAATACTTCACATACATTCGGCGCGATGCGCCCACACGTGGGCATAATTTTTTTGCTTTTTTACCGATTTTTCGATGCCATTGGATAGTGCTCGATCAGAAACGTCGAAAAATGGTGTTTTTCGCCATATGACCACTTTTAAGACCATTTTTTACCTATAAAAACTTTTTTACCCCCCCCAGAATTTCGATGTTGCCCACCGATGGATGTGTCGCGAATTTGGAGACTTCACGAGAAAGACATGCGATTTTTTATCTTTCCGCGCATATTTTCCCTTTTAAAAATTTTTTACGGCCATGGGGGTAAGCGCCACACGTGGGCGTGGGGCGGGGGTATAACTTCTTAGAATGACGAATACCCTCCCCCAGAAAGCAAAATACCCCCAGAATTCAATTTCGAAAATTTTTCGCAATTTTTTGATGTTAATAGATAGTGCTCGATGAAAAACGTTGAAAAATTGTGTTTTTTTGCCATACCATCATTTTTTGGACCATTTTTGACCTTCCCCAGAATTTTAGTGTTGCCCACCCATGGTAACCGCCCACCCCCGCCCCCCTTGAACATGGCCCTGATTTTAATTTTCAATTTAAAACTAAATCAAATACTCGATTAAAGATACGTACACAAGAGCGTCGTCGAAGAATTGAAGCGTATCATAAATGATAGCGAAATTTTGCAAGAAGACGACGCTCTTTGGCCCAATCCCGATCGAGTGGGCCGCCAAGAGCTGGAAATTTTGATGGGCGACGAGCACATTTCGTTCACAACGTCCAAAATCGGGTCTTTGGTCGACGTTAACAACAGCAAAGACCCGGACGGCTTGCGCACTTTTTACTATTTGGTTCAAGATTTAAAGTGCTTGGTTTTTTCGCTGATCGGTTTACACTTTAAAATTAAACCAATTTAAATCGTCATTTTTATCGTTCGGCTTGACCTCGTTCGTTTTTTGTTGCCTAACTTTGACGTTTCGATTTTAGTTTGAATCTGCGAATTTATCATCGTTTACAACATTTGTTGACAGTAAAAATCCAACCGTTGCCTTTTATGGGCCCGGAAAGTCAGCGGGATAAATGTTGCGATCGCGTATAAGTTTCGGGTAGTATGGAGTTTGGACGCCCCCCAGAATTTTAAGGACCTTCGTCCACAAAATTAGAAATTTTCTCGGGAAAGTGAGACAAAGTGAAGGCAAGAATCGAATTCTTTAAAAGCGCTTCAAACTGACTGAAAACTGTAATAACGTATTTATTGGGTATTTTAGCGCTTGAACCAGCTTTTGAGGTCATTTTGGCCCAAAAACTCAATTCTTTCTCTCTCCCCGCTCAGATCGGCCACGCTCTGCATGCATGTATGGTTGCGGCTATACCTGGGCGTGGGGAGTTACGCCCACCCTTCCGTTCAGAAATTGAAATACCCCCAGAATTCAATTTTTGAAATTTTTTCGCTTTCTTCGCAATTTTTGATGCCAATAGATAGTATTCGATGAGAAGCCTTGAAAAATGGTATTTTTCGCCATACCACAGTTTTTAAGGCAATTTTTTGACCTTTCAAAAAATGTTTTGGTGCCGCCCACCTATGGCTGCCACCCCACTTGGGCGTGGGGATTTCACTGCCCGCAATCTGAAAACCAAAAATCTATGACTAGAGAGTTTTAGAATCTGCCGATTTTGACACTCCCCCAATTTAGCTTCTGCCGATGTATGATTGCGTTGCACCTGGTACCTGCCTTCAAGCGTTACCACCGAACGCACGCGCTGGATAAGCTTTGGCTTATAACCCTCCGTTTACCGTGCCCTACGCCGGAGGCATGATGAATCACTTCAATTGTCATTTTTCCTGTTCTTCCTTAACCATGTGTCCATTACTGTCTAGCCTTGCTTTGTCTTCAGTTGATCGTATTTAATGGTTCAGCTTGATGAGAACTTATAGAGTAGTAAAAAATGAGCAGTTTTTGGCTTATGTACAGTGATATCACAAAAACTCAAAATAGGGAAATAAGGTCCCAATAAAAAATTTGTGGCGCTTTTCAAATGCACCCCTGGTCCATTTAGCACAACAGAAACCTTTTTTCTTGTTTTTGCACGGACATCCACCAAAGGCCAATTATTATGCATTGTAATAGTCTTTTCAGTTGTACCTCTTTCAAATATAATTTTCACAGAAAATAGCATATTTGGAAAGAGCATAAAAAATTGCCCTAAATGAAAGTAATAAGTGTCACAGCATGTAAAGAAGGTGTAGGTCAATATGAGTCTAGGAGTTTTTGCTATGATGGTGCACTTCAACTGTAAATGCATGATTGTAAAGGGATGGTTAAACCAGAAATACGTACTTCACGTGGAAAAGGCATTTGGGAAACCCTTTAGAAAGAAAAAGTTAGAATTTTAGAATAAGGTTAATTGTCGACCGAAATATGGAAAAATAAATTTTCTTCAACCGGAAATATTTAGAGTGCCTACAAAAAAATTTTTCAACCTACTGTAGAGTCATGATATTCTTCAATATATCGAGTTACCGTGAGGCGCTTGTCATTGCCAAACCAAATTACTGCATCGAAATGTCAAACCGCTTTTGTAGCCTGATTCATGCGGATTAAATCCAAAAGAAAACCGCAAAGTTTGGGCAAAAATTTTAGGAATTTTTTTTCGAAAGTAAGCCGACGGATTGCGATAATTAATCAGATATCAAATCGATGCCATAATCGCATCCGTTTCAAAAAGTATGTCCAACAATAAACCGACAGATGCGATCACACATGGGCGTGGGGGGGTCTGGACCCCCCCAGAAACCAAAAGACCCCCCCAGAAATCAAAAGACCCCCCTAGAATTCAATTTTCGATTTTTTTCGCAATTTTTTGATGCCATGTTAACGGATAGTGCTCGATGAGAAACGTTGAAAAATGTTGTTTTTTCCCGCTATAGCGCCATTTTTGAGAACATTTTTTGATTTTTGGAAAAATCTTGCACAGCCCCAGACTTTTCGTGCTGCCGCACCCATATATATATATATATATATATATATATATATATATATATATATATATATATATATATATATATATATATATATATATATATATATATATATATATATATATATATATATATATATATATATATATATATATATATATATATATATATATATATATATATATATATATATATATATATATATATATATATATATATATATATATATATATATATATATATATATATATATATATATATATATATATATATATATATATATATATATATATATATATATATATATATATATATATATATATATCACGTGGGCAGCAAGATAATTCTGGGGGGTGCAAGATTTTATCGAAGATAAAAAAATGGCCTTAAAAATGGTCGTAGGGCAATAAAAACACCATTTTTTGACGTTTCTCATCAAGCACCATCCATTGGCATCAGAAAATTGCGAAAAAACTGAAAAAAATTTCAAAAATTGATTTCTGGGGGGTCTTTTGATTTCTGGGAGAGGGTCTTTTGGTTTCTGGGGGGTCCAGACCCCCAGACCCCCCACGCCCATGTGTGATCGCATCTGTCGGTTTATTGTTGGACATACTTTTTGAAATTTATGCCTAAACTTGTGTGAAACCTATGTACATACTACTATCAAAGGAAGCAATTTTTTTACTACTATGTTATGTATTTATAGCAAGATTTACTTTACATACAAATGTAGATATATTTTAATTTAAAAAAAAGTTTCAGTGACCCACATGCGACCCGGACGCGTATTTCGAAAAGCCACTGAGGATTCGCTGTGGCTATTATTAAAGATACATATGTAGGCGGGCCTAGCGTCCACCTAATTACATAACCATTACATGCGTTCGAACGTAGGCATTCCGCCTATATGCCCATAAAACGCGTAGTTACATTCATATGTATACGATCCAAACGCAGGCAAAATGAGACTCGCTCGCCGAAGTGAATAATAAATAGCATAGTACACTGTTTCATGGTTATTTACCCTAAGTACATACCTTAATTACTACACTAACTTTTCCTTGCGTAATTTTACCGCAAACTTGTGATTCATGAGAGCCTGTTTCCAATGATGTCCATGTTAAAAGAAAGAAAAAGGTTAGCAAAAGATAATCGAATTTAGGCAAAGATATTAAATAATCCATTCAAGATACTTGGTGTTTTAATTAAATTTCTCAAAGCTAGTACGTGAAAAAGTTTTAGATTTGGAGACCCATATTATATTCATAGATAATAAAATAAGACCCCAGAATAGACACGCTTTAATACGATTTCAAAAAGAAACGGAAAAGAAAAAACTGAGCAATTCACAAGGAAACAGCGATAGTTAATGACCTAGGCCATGGGACACTAGCATTCGGTTGGCTGGAATGAAGGTTTTTCAGCAAATTTCTAGCGCGTTTCAAAATTTTGGCGCTCAAACTCATCTTCATTTTGCAACCAGTATCCTTGTTTCTACTTGAGCCATCACTTATCCTTTTTTCTTTTGTATTTTGAACTGTTGTGACAAACAAAATCCGTGATATACAAAAATCGTGTGCAATTTGGGTATGTATTCGCTACGTTCTGATTAATACTTCTCGATCGTTTGATTTCCAATTTCGAAGCTTTAATCTCGTCGATCGTGTTCAGTTTTAGTCGCACAACGACTTTTAAGCCTTCGCCTTCCCCGCAAATACCCTGTATTCTAAAATTTGTGCAACTTTGCAAAGACGATTCGAAGTAAAGATAATTATCATCCATTCTGAAAAAACTGCAAAGCATTTTAAGATTTAGTGGATGGTATAACACACTTTGCCAAATGTTCGAATCAAAAACCCTAGAAGTCCGTTTGCTTTCATTAACTTTTTCTCTCTATTTTAGACAGACATTGAAAAAAACAGGCTCTAAGACTCATGAGTTTGCCGTAAGATTATGCAAGGAAAAGTTGGCGTGGTAATTAACGTACTTAGCGTAAATAACAATAAAACAGTGTGCTGTTCTTTATTATTCACTTTGGCGAGCGAGTCTCATTTTGCCTTCATTTGGATCGTATATGTATGTAACAAGGCATGGGCATACAGGCGGAATGCCTACGTTCGAACGCATGTAATGGTTAGGTAATTAGGTGAACGCCATACGTGGGCAGCAAGAAAATTCTGGGGGGGGTGCAAGATTTTTTGAAGGTCGAAAAATGGCCTTAAAAATGGTGGTATGGCGATAAAAACACCATTTTTCGACGTTTCTCATCAAGCACTATCCATTGGCATCAAAAAATTGCGAAAAAAACGAAAAAAATTTTCAAAAATTGAATTCTGGGGGGTATTTTGATTTCTGGGGGTATTTTGGTTTCTGGGGGTATACCCCCAAACCCCACGCCCAGGTGTGGTGAACGCTAGGCCCGCCTACATACATATCTTAATAGCCTCAGCGAATCCTCAGTGGCTTTTCGAAATACGCAAACTGGACCGGTCTGACCCGCTATGCTGATCATCCGCTCCTCTATTGAGCAAAATCCGAAGACTCCAGAATTAAAATTTCAGATCTTCCGCTTATTTTTATGCAAGTTATCGATTTTTCGGCCCATTTCACTTCGAAACTTTTAGATGTCCCTCCGAAATTTGTTTGGCCCATGCTAGTGGCTGGCTCAATCAGAATTTATGTTTAAAAAATGATTTTCTGTAGTGGTGCGCTCCGCTCATAAACAAGCAAGCTCAACGATTTGCTTTGGCCACGTTATTTTGGAAAAATGTGAAGTGACAAAATTAATGTGTTTTGCCCCGAAATCTTTATTGAAAAGCTAAAATCATCGCGCACAAGAAAAAGACGCTAAAAATTATTCTAATGCACAAATGAGGCTTGTACGCACATAAAAACATGCTTGAAACAGTAGTTAAAAAATACATTCAGAATATCTACATTATTTCCTGATATTTTTCCCGTTTATTAATCATTATTTTAGAACAGTTAGTGAAATTTAAAATTTTTTGGTCGGTGTTTTATTGTCATGCCTCGTCTATACGGAAAGCCACAAACAAGTCTCAAATGATTAAAAACGTTAAACAGTATGAGAACGACGTATTTTTTTAAATTAAGTAAAGTTAAAGACGTATTTTTCAGACTTGAATCTTTATCGACATATTTTTTCAGTAGTAAAGATCAAGGTAATTATTCAAAAAAATTAGCCTTCTGGTTTGAAAAAAGCGCTAAACAACTTACAGTAGATTCGCTTTACTCAGCAGAGCATTGTCAATAACGGCGTAAAAATTCAAACATTCGTGCTATCTTATCACTAAAATTTCGGCAGATTAAAAGTTAAAAATTTCTATGATCCACTTGGTTTAAAACATTTCTTCGCTATACCAAAAACAAACGTATGAAAAAGAACGTCGTCCTTTACACTGTTCAACGTTTTTATCATTTGAGCCCCGACAGTAACAACATTATAAACAACATTAACATTTTTTTAAAAACTTTTATTAATGTAATTTTTCAACACTTTGATTAATGCAATTTTTCAAAATTTTGATTAACGTATTTTTTCAAATTGTGATTAACGTATTTTTTTAAAGCTTTGATTAACGCAATTTTGAAAAACTTTGATTAACGTATTTTTCGAAATTTTGACAAACGTTTTTTCAAAACTTTGATTATTAACGTAGTTTTCTAAAAAAGGAGATTGACTTAATCTTTCAAAAATGAGATTGACGTATTTTTTCAACGGACTATGAAGCGAAAACACTGTCAAAAACACCAATCTAACCTGCTTTCCTATTTTTATGGTAGCTGCTAAAAACAGTGCGACCAATGAATACATAAGCGCTACACTTGTGCAGATTTTGCAGTGCTGAAGTGAACTGCGAAACACTATTCCATATGCAGGGGGTTAGGGAAAGGCTGATTTAGAATAAATATACCTGAGGTGAGACAGTGGTGAGTGGTGACTATATCTGAGCGTAGGGAGGATTTCGGGTATGCAGCCCCGCCCAAAAAAACAAAAAACCCCTTCCCCAGATTTTGAGCTTTGAAAAAATCTAGCACCCTCCTTCCTTCCCCGCCTCCCAGAGCTTCGGTACCGTTAGTTATTTGGTTATGTTAGTCAAAGTTTTGAAAAATACGTTTTATCAAAATTTCGAAAAAAACACATCAAGCAGTTTTGAAAAAAACATTAAGGTTGTTTAAATGTTGTTACTGTCAGAGCCTAAATGATTAAAAACGTTGAAAAGTGTAAAGGACGACGTTCTTTTTCATATGTTTGTTTTGATACTAGCGACGCCAAATTTCAAACCAAGTGGATCACTACTTTGAAATTTTTGGCTTTTCATTTTCCGGAACTATGGTGTTACGATATATTAATATTTGAATTTTTACGTCGTTATTGACAATAATCCGCTGAGTAAAGCTAATATACAGAACGCTTTTTTCAAACCAAGCGACTCATTTTTTTGAAAAATTACGTTGATCTTTTGTTAAATACGTCAATGAAGATTTAAGTTTGGCCCCTATCTTTTCTTACTTTGAAAAATTTCGTCGTTCTCTATTGCTTAATGTTTTTAATCATTTGAACCTTGTGGCTTTCCGTACGTCCGATATGATTCATGTTTATTTGCGCGAAATTTTTCTTCCTGCGACAAAATATTTGCTCTTACGTTGAGTGGTAGACCGGCTTGAATTATTAGACAATTTGTAAAAAGTAGCTTAGCCTCTTTTTTTCATAAACATTATTTTAGTCGAGCAAACATGAGTGGGTCACGAATTTTGTTATTCACCAAAAACATTTTTGTGTTTGAATTGAAACAAACAATTTTATTACAAAACGTCTCATTCCTTCTAGTAATTTTATTTCTCGTTGACGGCTAAAAATTTCGTCATGGTCCTCTTGTGAGTTATTGTTCTTTAAATTCATACTTGATGATGTCGACGGTAATTTAGACCCGAAATTCGGGATATGATTTTGTCCTAAAACAATCTATTTTAGGCAATTTTCAGTTGATACAAGAAAAATGTCAAAATACTAAAATTTTGGAAAGGGCGCATTCTACCAGATGTACATGGGTAGGTATGTAGGTACATAATTTAGTACATGCTATGGCGAATAAGAAGGTTTTGTTCCGCTTTAAACAATAAATTGCAATGTTCATTTGTATTCTAGTTTTAGAGTTCGAGTAATGCTATATTGAAATTCAGTGACTGCTTCAAGATTGACTTATAGGGCGGTACCCTTACTTTCCCCAGAACTAATCAAAAGTAGTCCATCTAAAATTTTAGAATATCTATAAAACGCTTATACACCACAATTTCTTTATTGCTATTGTTATTGTTACTATTTTTACTATTGCACAATACTTCGGAAATTCGTTCCACGCAAAAAAAGGGAAAATTTTCTGGTATAAAAACGCAAAGTCACAAAGAAATAGATGAAACGAAACTTTTCTTCAAAACTGCTTGATTAGCAAGAGACAGTTTCGTACACCATTTTGGCGTTCAAACCAGCTCTTAAAACAATTCAGGCTCTAAAAGATCTATGGCCGACTTTTCAAAACAGCGTCACACAGGGGTGACCTTTCATTCTCGGGATCCACAACTTTTATAGTCAATAAATGCATAGAATTGATTTTATGGGCAAAAAACATCATTTATTGAAGTTTATCATCAAAATCTATGAGTATCTATCTATTGGCATAAAAAACAAATGAAAAACCAAAAGCATGATTTAAAAATTATTTCTGGGGGTCTTTTGGTTTCTGAAAGGTGAGTTCAGAGTGACCCTGACCCCCAGACTTCCCTTGCTTAGCATATATGCTTACAAATTAATATTTTGTCGACATGAGAGAGATACCCGTACCTAGTACATATATTGATTAGTCAAGAGCAATGTTTTTTATTGAAGTTATTTTAATTTAAATTTCAGCAACGCTCAAAAGTAATCGAAGTTGAGGCTATTTTAAAATTCTAAAATTGCGCATTTAGCTTCATATCACATACATTAATATATATTTTTTCTTAAGATCGGTATTTGCTGTTTTCTTAGCCTGCATATGCTCAATGCCGAGGTGAGTTGCACTAAATGATACAGGTAGTTTTTGAACATATTAAAACTGATTTGTATTGTTCGATGAATTAGCTATTTTCTGTGAATATTTCAAATTATTGATCGTCATTTATTTTTCAGCAGCGCTAGACGAACAACACCGGTTACTTGCCCCGGTAATTAATTTTCGTAGACCTTATTCTATAGGTCATCTAATTGAATTTGAAGTATGAAGCTAAAATTAAGGTTGTTGTAAGGAACACTCCGTGTTAAATATAATTAAGGGCACTTTGATTTTCAAAGACATCAAAAATTACTTCCATTAAGCATTAAATATCAGGAATATTTTTATTACCGCTTCCATAAAAAAGGCGAGGCATAAATGGATGAAGGTTGTTGTATCCATGTTTGTTGCACGGAATAGGAATTCTAGACTTACCAAAAAATTTTTCTAAAGTGTCCTTTTCGGGCTCAAAAACGACGGGTACACGTCAAAAACCGTTTGGGTATCCACCTAAGAATCGAAAGATGAAGAATTAT
The DNA here is from genome assembly GCA_036768485.1 of Mermis nigrescens. Taxonomy (NCBI): domain Eukaryota; kingdom Metazoa; phylum Nematoda; class Enoplea; order Mermithida; family Mermithidae; genus Mermis; species Mermis nigrescens. Next base: position 3,754,750 of record JAVLUZ010000141.1, on the reverse strand, counting down.
CTCAAGAAAATAAGCCAAATGAAGGCAAACGTGATGAAAATTGGAAAATTCCTTTTAAATTGCTTTTAATTTAACCCAAAACTGTTTGATACCGTAGATTAAATGATATTTTAGCGCTTGAATACGTTTTGAGGTCATTTTAACCCAAAAAAGCTGATCCCGGACCGGCTGACCCCGCAGATCGGCCATGCTATGCATCTATGAATGGTCTACTGGACCCTCGAAACGTGGCGGACTCAGCTTCCTTGAAAATCGATAGACCCCTTATAATGAAATTTTTTAAGCTATTCTTGGCAATTTTGCTTTCATGAGATCTCCCAGAATTTGATTCCTGCTCATCTATTGCGGCGGCTTTGCGAGAAAAGAAACTTCAAAAATTTTTGCAAAAGGCAGAACTAGTCCAAAAATTGATGAAAATCAATAGTTTTTCAGTAGTGCCTGCGAATGTTCACAAACTGCGGATTATCGTTGCTTTTATGCTGTTTTAGCGTTAGCTTCTGATGCCATTTTGGCTCAAAAAAGATCCTTGACTGACCCCGACTTACAACCCTCGAATTAGATGGTGAAAAGGGTAACAAACATTACGTGGTGTGTCCGTTAAAACGGATATTTTGATTTTCTTCAGTCGGGGAATTTCAGAAGAAAAGTAATGCGAAGGCAACACATTTTTGATCAGAGAACTTGTTGTTGGACTATATTATAACTTTTTAATGAATAATGTCGCATGCAAGGAAAATAAAGTCACTTCAAGTAAAAACAATAAAAAATGACCATTTCGGAGGTTTTATTTCTAAATCACGGACGACTCTACCGTACGAAATTATATTATTCTCATAGATTCTGGTTTACACATTTGTGTGAAATATTGTAATTTACTTTTTTTGTATCGAGTTATAAACCCTAAAAGATTGTCCGTTTCAACGGACGCCCAAAGTTCATGGAATTAATTATTTTTATTAATTTAACTTTATCATTAATCATTAATTATCAATCTCAATTATGTTAAAGACTTAAAATGAAAATTAATAATATTCTTTTTTCGTTTAGATGGGTCTGTACCGGTCCAGTGCTTTGTGAATCCATGTTCGGTAACAAAGTGCGAAAGGTACCCCGATGCAGACTGCGTTCCTAATTATTGCGGCGGATGCAATGCCGATTTTTACGTGCATAATAAAGTTGTGTACTGCACTGCAGATGACTAGAATTTATACGACAATTTCGACGAAATATGCCGTCAATCGCTTAAATGTCTATAAAGTGCATATCATTTCAGTTTCATTCGTAAAGAGTTTTGGAATAAAACGAATTGACTTATAAACGTTAGGTACTCGGGTGGTAAAGCAAACAGCCTTAGGGTTCAATACCATCATACATATGCGTTAAGGGGTCTGTGGGGTCTGTGCCTCCTCTGAATTCGGCGGAACCCCAATCGATACACCCCCAGCATTAATTTTTCTGATGCTTTTTTAGGTAATTTCGCCCCATCGGACCCTCCAGAATTTGTTTGCTGCCCATGTATGAGCACCAGCGTATGTAGACCCCAAGAATTGAAATATGGAAGATTTTCTCCAAAAAAAGGCAAAATGAAGGCGAAAATGGGTGAAAACTGAAAATGTCTTCGAAAGTACTCTATTTCGGCATTACACTAGATTTTGAGATCATTTTGGCCCCAAAAAGCTCAATTCCTGAGACCCATTCAAGACTGGCTGCCCTTCCCCTCCGAATCGGACATGCTGTGCCCCTACATATAGCCGATACGCCTTTGAAGGCATTTGGATCTCATGTAGGATTACGCCAGCTTTGTTACTTAAAATTTACCTCTCTTGCACAGCAAAGTTGTATAGGATTAACCCTCCGTTTGTTACATGCAGCTTTACCTACATTTGCCTAGCAAATGTTGGGTACAAACAACCCAACATTGTTGACAAAAGTTGGATGAACCCGACTGTCCTGCTCGATTAATTCAACAGAGTTAGAGCGCCGATTAACACCCAACTTTGTTAGTGTAACGACCTGAATTATGACGCGTCCCGCTATCTACGTTAGCGATAAACGACGTATAACCTACCTTCGAGGCTTACCTAAGTTCTTACGCTACTCTCAGCGCTGGTCCGGTTGCTAGGGGCATAAAGCTCGACCCAACCGATTGACCCTCAAATCCTACGGCCTCGATCTCCTCAATCCAAATATTGCTGACCGATTTTCGTCGGAGGATCTCGGCAGCTATAAGCTAGAACCTAACCCTGATTACTTACTTAACTCCGGGAAAGTGCTCGCAAGGGCAATTGACCTTTACCCAAAACCCCAGAAATTCTCAAGTTGATAATTTTACTTTTTTCGAATCCAACGCTCACTTTCAGTAATGTTTTGGTTCCTAATAGTAGTAGCACTCTAGCCATTGATTTCAACAACAGCGAGCTCTATGCTGGACAGTTATCCTAAATAAAAATGAGATAATAATTTTTTATGGGTTTTGTGTTCGAAAATGAGTAAATGAATTTTCGAACGAAAAGGCAATACGAAAAATTATTCACCTTTTCAAATAGGGCACTGAAATCGTCAGCCCAACCAGCGGTGTCGAGTTACCCGCGGTATATGTTACCTCTGAGTAACTATAACTACTTTAATAAACAAATAGACAGAAATACAGCTCTAGCGCAAATGAAATCCAGCATTATATACAGCGCGAGCGAGAATAACGACTAAAGACAGCAAATCGCCAAAAAGTCCAAGAGTGAAGTCAAGAGTGAAGAAATTCAATAATACAAGAGTACATAACAGGACAATAAGGCGACAGTAAGTTTAGATACAAGAAAAACAAACATCAAATGCGATAACTTGTAGACAGAGTCATATGACACATGTTCTTTACATTGTTAGGACAAATATTGACTGACTGTTCTCACCGCATTCTTGACAAAAGACCAGTCAAGTCCTCCCATGTTTTTAAGATAAAAAATATGGGGAAAGGTACGAATCTGCAGGCATAACCCAAGCTAACTCATCCCACAGATGGGTGCTTGATTGGCTAAGGGGTTAATGCGTGCGAAGGGGGCTAATTATGAAAACGGCAAATTGAGTAGCTTGACGTTTCGGTAGCGCTAATTCAAAAGTTCGTGAATACTATATCATTTCCGATACGATAAAAAGCGTTCAGAATGTAAACGATCGTAAATTAGGTCAATTCGACAAGTTTTTCATAGTGATGCCATCGTGCTATTTTTAGTTAGTGGCGTCACGAGGGAAATCAGCTTACTACAATTAAAGTATTTTTTGACAGTTTATATATAAAATTGTGTATATATAGATCCGGCCATGCGACTCATAGTGGAGCGAAATTCGAAGCTTCAAAGTGAAAATTTGAATTTTTTAGTTTTTTTACAATTTTCGTTCGATCAGAAGTAATTCAAACATTGATTCGCTGCTCTGCGCTCAAATAAACTTGGCAATTACCTAATAAAATTTTTTATCAATAAATCTTTTGAAATTTACACGCTGAGTTCGAAGAGAATAAACCCTGCTTATGCACTTTTCAGATGCGATTTTTTTTGACAAATAAACAATAATATGATACTTCGCTTAGAAATTGTATATTTTTGATTAAAAAAACTAGCGCTGTATTTGCCTAATTTTAGAAATTTTAAAGTCGTCGAGCACAAGAAAAAGACGATAAAAATTATTCTAGGACGCAAATAGTTATAAACAAGACCTTGTTTGATAGAATTATTTTTCAATAGATTTTGCATTATTAATTTATTACCTTTCTGAAATGTTTAGTGAGACTCAAAAATTTCGAACACACTTTTCCGTATTTTTACTGTCGGATTTGATTTGATTAATGTTTATTTGCATAAAATTTCTCATTCTACGATAGCTATAGTATTTGTTGGACGTCAAGTGCTAAACCAGCTGGAAGAAAATTTTTAAAAAAAGTGCTTCTGCCTTTTTAAATTGATAAAAATTTGGCCACGCCAGTAGTTAGCCGGGCGTCCCTGGACACACATGATGAGGGATACCCTATGCTTAAGCATAGGCGGGCGGGCCCATACTTGCACCCTGGGGTGGGGCCAGGGTGCAATGCTGTAGCATAGGCAATGATGAAGGGTAGGAAGGGGGACCCGTCCAGACCTGTCAGGGGGTCCTTGGGAAATGGAGTTTCCCGGGAAACTATGATTATCGATTTTATTGATTTTTCACGAACCGGCGGTCGGATCGGGCTCAAATTTGCAGAGTATGTTAGGTATCCTATGTACAAACTTTTAGCGCCAACCTACAGTATATCAGCATAAGTTTACACTTTTGCATATAGGAACGTAAATCAAGAATCAATGGTCGGATTTTGTTCAAATTTTCAGGATATGGTGTATATAGGCAAGGCATGCTATGTACGGAAATTCAACGCAGAATCTACAGTATAACATTTTACTTTACACTTTCTCGTATAGCACAATATTCCAAGAACAACTAGCCGGATTTAGTTCAAATTTTTAGGATATGATATATAAACCTTAGCTGTGCTATGTACAGAATTTTAGCGCACAACCTAAAGTATACTGATTTTTTATTCACACTGTCTTTACAATAATTGATTTTCTTAGCAGTACTTGTCTAATGATATCATTAGGGGTTATTTTTGCCCAAAATAAGCAATCAGTATAGGCAAAAATTGCTCAAATTTGATTATCATGCGATTTTGAGCTTCTCAAAATTTATCAGAAAAAAATTGAAAAAGGGCGATCTTTGCCTGCTATTCATCTTGTGGGAATTTTTGAACCCTGAGCTAGGGTTTACTTTACAAACCTCCACACAAAATTCATTAATGAACACGTCACGTCATCCATGTCATCAGTATTGATTTAAAAATTAGAAAAGTTTGGAAAAATTTTTGTAAAGTTTGGAATATTTTTTGTAAAGTTTGGAATATTTTTTGTAAAGTTTGGAATATTTTTTGTAAAGTTTGGAATATTTTTTGTAAACTTTGGAATATTTTTTGTAAAGTTTGGAATGTTTTTTGTAAAGTTTGGAATATTTTTTGTAAAGTTTGGAATATTTTTTGTAAAGTTTGGAAA